>CM037932.1:15837933-16120433 GCA_021346845.1 Apeltes quadracus
TCGCGTTCTAACCAGAGGAGACAACATAATAGCCGTAATTGAGGCGGCGCGGGATATTTATTGCTGTGGGTTTTAGGCAGAGAGGCTGACATTCATCTGGTAATCACAGGTACTAAAGCTACGCCCTGCTTTGTTTTCCCCGGCTTTGTTTGGCCGTCGCCATGACACCACGCGGGTCTGCAATCTCCCATTAGATCAGACGCTATTAGGCCGGGGAGGAGTCGCCGAGCAAACACCGTCCGGGGCCCCTAAAGCTGGGTTATCTAATCTCGCCAATGGGGGGGGGGGGGGGGGGGGATGAGCTGGACTTTGGAGTTCGCCGACGGACGAGGGCGGGGAATAAAACGCCACTCAAGATCAGACGAGTCTTTCATTGGCTCCCCCCCTCTCCCACAGCTCCCACAAGACGGCCCTCCTTGAGCTTTATGAGTGGGCATCAGATAAGAGCTGGTGGAGGTACTTTGTTGAGGGTCAGATAACGTCTGGTGCTGATGATCGCAGACGAGGTCCGGACCCCGTTGGATGCGCTTCGGCGGAGGGTTTCGTTTTGCAGCCACAGCAGCGGCAGCATTAACAACCTGGAGAGGAGGGAGGGTCGTGGTGGATGAGCCCCCCTCTCCCCCCTCGTACATTCACTAAAAACTAAAACTAAAAACACCCGATGATGACGGCATCAGACCGGTGTGGAAGTGAGCGCGTGCGGACGGGAGGAGAAACACAGCGGCCCCGACCTTTGGGCTCGACCCCGAGTCTCCGGCCTGCGTTCGCGCTGGACGCCTCGCCCTCTCCACGCCAACGTCCCCAAAAGCTCCTTCGCTGTCTCTCTTCTGCTTCACGGCCCTAGGCGGTGTACGCGGGCCCCCCGGCCCTCCACCCCCCCGGCCCCCGAGGCCCCCGAGGCCCCCGGCCTGCCCAGCGTCAGGCTAAGTGCCTCTGACAGGCCACCGCACAGTTATTAACTGTGATCCGCTGCCACAGGGCCCGGGCGAGCCCGCTGCGAGGGGAGGGTCCACCAGAGGGCTCTGCTAACACAAAGACCGCTTTCACCTCTGTGGCTGTCCCCCCACCCCGTCCCCCCGTGCCCACCCCCCCGCCACCTCCTCGAAACCTCCCCCCACTAATACATATTTACATCATTTCATACACCAGCGCCACTTCTTCTAATACGCCGCCATTCCTGGAGGCCGCTGCATTCAGTCCCCCGAACCCCGAGGCCCCGAGTAGAAACCCTGTGAAGGCGGGTCGTCTGTGATGGGGGGGTGTGGCGGGGGGGGGGGCACATATACAGTCACGCGGCGCGCTGCCTCGCAGCGTTGCGTTGACCCGCGGAACGCCGTCCGGGCCCTCGCGTCCTCCATATAGGTGGTCCGCAGCGCTTGTTTGTCCCGCCCCCCTCAGCATTCCTCCGTCACCCCCCCGCCCCCCCCCCCCTGCCCCCACCGAGGATGTGGGAGACCAGGGAGAAACCCCGCCCCTTTGCCTCCTGTCTTCAAACCACACAACACGGGTCACTAGATGACAAAATCCGTCAGCGAGGGAGAGGACAGAGAGAGGGAGACGAGGAGGGAGAGCGAGATAATGACAGTGGACTATGTTTATTCCCCAGAAGGCATCGGGACGGACGGGAGGGCATTAAGTCGCTGGATTTGACCCCCCCCCCCCCCCCCCCCCTCCGAAAAGCCACTTTATCCTGCCCACATCGGCCATAATGAGAGCCCCGCCGTTGAGTTGTTGAATAGCTGAGGATTTGAGGTGACTGGCTTTAATATGGCAACACAAGATACACGGCGGAGCGATGGACCCCCCCCCCCCCCCCCCCGGCGGGACGAGGACACGGCTGACATGCATTATTCCGTACAAAAGCTGCCCTTTGTTTGCTTTACGCTCACATCCCACAAATTGCAGGCTTTGTCGGTCAGCATTTCTTATTTCGGGCAGAGTCCACCCCCCCCCCCCCCCTCCCTCTCCCCGCCTCTCCCCCCCTCCTCTACTGTCCTCCAGGACTCCTTGGCATGTGTAAGTGCTTCACAGCATTGCTAACTACACACACACACACACACACACACAGTCAGAGGAGAGGCGTCACTTCTAATATGCCAAACGGGCCGTAATTGAAGGTCTCTATTTCGTCCAGTTATTTTTATTTGTTCTCTTGAATAAATGGAAAGATAATAACGGGGCGGTTTTGAAGCAATTCTTACACAATACATCTTAGGTTGAGATTTTTTTTAATGAGATAAATAATCATGATAAAAATGAGATAATTTAAATGAGATAAACTGTTCTCAGACAACATAAAGTAATGTTTCCATGTTTTTCTCTGTTGCTTTTGGGAGGTGTGCTCTGTACGAACGCTGCATTTGTCAGGTCAGGCACCATTAACCGGGCACACTGCCGAGCCAGAGCAGGTCAAAACACCCATTGGCGCCGCCGCCGCAGCACACACACGCATGCACACACACACATGCACGTACACGCGCGCACACACACACACACACAGATTGCTCTATTAGCCCTCCTTCAGCCTGCGCCTCTCTTAACCCTGCAGCTATACGCTTACATGTCATTACTCTCAGGGTCAAGTGTGATCCCCGCGCTTATCTGCATCAACAACTGGCAAGTGCTCACACACACACGCACGCACGCACACACACACACACACACACACACACACACACACTTGGGGGTAATAAAAAGTGATTTAGAGAAGGATTTGATTGAAGAGGCAATACTGCCCTCATGTGCCCTGGAAATTGTAATTACAAGCGTTTTTTGTTGCGCGGCGTGAAATCCCCTCCATAACTTACCACGGCCTCTCTGGGGGTGGGGGGAGGGGGTCACTGGGGGGGCGGTTCAGGTACCGCGTCTCCTCGGCCGGTCCTGTTTGGTGTACCACTGCGGCCTTTAAAGGGGGACGGATTAGGACAGCGAGGGACACAGTGGGACGTTTTGTCTGAGCCGGATCACAGAGCGCCCCCCCTCCTCTCCCTCATGCCCCCCCCACCCCCCGCCTTCTGTGGAGCCTCTCCGGTGTGGAAAAGACTCCGGGATGTTGTTGTGGGCCGGGGAGGAAACTCCCTCCACCACAGGCCCGCTATCTCCGTGGGAGTTCATTACGCACACACACATCAACACACACATTCATAGACACATGGTGTGTGTGTGTGGTATTATTACACACACACACACACACACACACACACACACACACAGTGTGGGCAGATGCTTACACCATTCACCACCGCATGAACTCACTGTGGCCGTCCCCTGCTGCGCCCACGGAGCCACCTACATACTGTAAAGCCACCGAGGGGTCACGGGGTCACGACATGTTGGCACCACACACACACACACACAGTTCATACCCACAATGCCCTGTTTGCTCACAACACTGAAGCTGCATTATTGATTCTGCTTAGGTGGCTTTGACAGAGCTTTTTATTAAAAACATGTATTGATGTAAATGATCACAGATTGTGTGGAATCCAGGAGGACTTCTCTTTGGAGGGTTTCAGTAAATTAGTTGCAGGATCGAGATGCGCTGCTTTGCCGCCGAGGAAGTCAGTCCGTTATTAATGCAAAACATTTGAAGGTGTTGGATTTAAAACGGGGAGAGTACCGCCGCCTAACACTTCAGAAACATTACATTTGATTAAAAAAAATCCTTAAATCTGCATACTAATAATAAACGAATTGGAATCCAGTAGCGGAGATTAGTCCGACATGAGCCCCCAGTTCGATGCCCTCTGCTGGTGAATCTGGGATAAGACACCTCACGCAAACTTGTAGAAATCTTTATTCATATCGTCGGTGAAAAGTAGTTTATCCCCCCCTCACCCCCTCCCTCCCTAAGGCCATGACTGTCATCACATTGGGAGGCAGCGTTGCAGTTGATAATAAAATAATCAGAGGGAGAAGTAGAATCCTAAAACCGAAAACTGAAAAGAATCTGAAGTCCCTTTGATTTCAAAGAGGTCAACTCTGGTCGCAGTGCACCTGGAGGAGGAGGGGTATGGGGGGGGGGGGCGTTGCAGAAAGTTCTCCTAATGCAACGTGTAAACAGATAAGAGCCAACTTAAAGTAGTTAAACTAGAACACAAGAAACAGACGAGCTTGGTACTTTCCTATTTACAAAGTGTTATAGAGCAGGAATTTGACAAAAACAACCAAAAATGTTTCAGCGGTCAGAAAAGGTGAAAGAGCTGGCGTTTGGTACCAGGCTCCGTGCGCCTCGTGTCCTTCAGACACGCAGTGATTTAAACAAACAGTACACAGGGCAACTTGACCTCACTCAGAGAAATTATTGATGTAGCTTTTTAAAATGAACAGAAAAGGAGGTATTGTTACAACAGAATTTGGAAAAAAAACGTACAACAAAGAAAGGGCATCTTTTCAATTTATACACGTCAATAAAAACACCTGCAACTGTGCCGCTGTCGTCAAAATGTAGCGCGTTAAAAAAACGAATTGGGTTAAAGCCTCCTGAGGACAATCTGAAGACAATAAATACACCTATGTCCGAGTCACACAGCGCGGTCCTGTTGATGAAGGTGTGCGTGTGTGTGTGTGTGTGTGTGTGAGAGAGCGGGACGCACACATAGCTCAGTCCAGGCTGTGTCTGTGGGTGTGCTAGTAGCCCTGCAGTCCGTTATAGACCTTCTGTACAGAGCCCTGCTTCAGGAGACTCCGGATACCTGCAACAGCAAAACGATCACTTTGAACAGCAGATCATCTAAAAAGACACATTTTAAATCTCTGAACAGAGAAACGTTCTACGGTTCTATTGGTCACTGATCTCGACGGTGAGCACCACTCTCATCCAAACACTGACGCTTCTCCTTGAACCTTCCTCCTCACCGTCCTTCTGCTGGTCGTCCAGCTGCGTCTGAGGAAACTCCACGTCGAAGGTGATGATGAGGGAGCCGCGGATGTTGATGTTGTCAAAGTTGGGCAGGCCCTCTCCCTTCTTCCACATGCGGGCGCCGGGCTTGGTGATCTTATCCCGCTCTATGTGGACCTGACGGGGGGCAAAAGACGCAAGCAAACACTCACTCACTCAGCCGGACAGCTTCTGCGGGTTCTAAAGGCTCTACAGTGAAGATGAAACACCAGGTATGTGCAGAACCTTGTGTCCGTCCAAATGTTCGATGTCCATCTCAAAGCCGACCAGCGCCTCCACCAGGGAGAGGGTGACGTTTGTGTACAGGTCGTCTCCTCTGCGTTCAAACACAGGATGTCTACAAAAAAAAAAAAAAGCATCATGGTGAGGCGCCATATTATTTTGGTGCACGTCACAGAAAGCCGATCCGGCGGGTTCATACTTCAGCACTTTGATGCGGAAGCGTAGATCTCCAGGTTCGCCGTCGATGTGAGGTTCCCCTGCGGTCACAGATGAACACGTCAACAACGGGTCTTTCTGTGAAACACGGCCGATTCGTAACGAACCGTGCGGAGACTTACCTTCCCCAATGAAGGGGTACTCCATTTCATCTCGGACTCCTTGTTCAATTTCAACCTCCAAGGTTCTCTCTTCATTCACCAGCCTGTGGGGAGACGCAGAAGATGAATAAAAACAAATATTTCACGTCGTTCCCAAAAATGGATCACACCTCTGATCTGAACTCGGCTGCATAATTATTTGGGAAGTCCAAGGAAACTTCTAAAAAAATAATTCTATCAATTGCCAACTAGAGTGAGACTTCTTGCATTGTTATGAGCTAGTGCTGAGCAACATTTGCTGGCCTCAGTTACTGTGTGTCAGTTACTCGAGTCTGTGATGGTAACGAACAGGAGTTTCACTACAAGCAATGACCTACTTCACGTTGGGACACTCGTCGCACACCATCTCCTGGGTCATCTGGAAGCGTCCGGGTCCCAGCTGCGTCGTCCTCATCTCCTGCCTGCAGTTACACTTCCTCTTGCCGGGGGCTTCTTTGGCTATGGGCTTGTTACGCACAACCTGTGCGACACAGCGGGGAGTTAAATTATGTCAAAGAGCGGCAATCCGACACTTTCTATCGCACATTTCAAATAGGATTAATAAATTGGGGTTGTTGATGTAGAGAGCAGGATCCCCCACTCACCTCGACAAAATTCCCAGAGTACACCTCTTCAAGCATGACCTCCAGGTCTAGTATGATGTCATTTCCTCTGGGGATGTTCTTGTCCTGTTGCTGTCGATTTCCTCCAAACATGAAACCAAAGTCACCAAAGAAGCTGCAGCGGAAAGACAAAATGACGAGATTTTTTTTGTAGTTTGTAGACATAATAAAAATGTTTAAAGAAACCTGAACTTCGGCCAAAACATTTAAAAACAAAAAGGGGTTTTTGTAGCAAATTTTTCAGATATGTTATACTTGTGAAGAGGCGATGGTGGCGCATGGGCTAGATTAGATTCTCTAATCTCAGTTCTCTAATCTCAGACTATTCAACCAAGCCTGCTCCCAGTAGAACACACTGTTCTACACCTCTTGTGCAATAATATTAATATGTCATGATCATCTGTTTTTTAAACTACAACAATAATTTATTTCGACTACGGTGCAATAACATTTTTTATTTTTATTTTAATCCTGCAATGTGTGCACTGTGTGCTTTTATTTCTTCTGTTGATGGCTGCAACACTGTAAATTTTTCCATTGTGAGATAAATAAAGGAATATCTTATCTTAACCCTCCAAAAACCAACCTGGAGAAGATATCATTGTGTGAACCGTGGTGACCCTCTTTGAGTCCGTCTTCTCCGTACGCGTCGTACTGTTTCCTTTTCTCCTCGTCTGAGAGCACCTTAACAACAACAACAACAACAACAACAGCCAGTCAGTCACCGAATATTTTAAAAAAGCAGTACTATTTGCATAACAGGGTTGAATAAGATCAGATAAGCTATAATTAGATTTATCCTGAAGGGAGCAGCAGTTGCAGCTGCACGTAGGAAATAGGGCCACTGTAACAATAGTGCAATTAAACAAAAATATTAAACACTGTGAAGGTATACAGAAATTGACATGTGTCATATACCTATTTGTGTCATACTACACAGTAGTTAGTACACCATTTTGCTACTCATTGTATCCAAAAATCACACGACAAAACTGCCATTTATATGTAAGAGCAACGTGAACGTTTGATAGAAAAACACCTGCTTTTAGTCCCCGCCCACTTATCCACGTGTGGCTTTCCTGAATGCCAGCTGTGCCGAGTCACAGCCAATCGGATGCAGCCACACGGTCTACTCGACCAATCAGAGCGGCCGTAGCGACTACAACAACAACCAAATGGGCCAACGTACAAAAATACTTTTGTACCAGTGTCTCTTCCGGACTCATCCATGTATGCTGCATCTTCAGCATCAGCCTTACGTTTAATGGCAGTCACGCACATTCAAACCAACTTTCTGATTCTAAAAAGCAGTCAACTGTGGCTCTACAGCTCCGATCATGCCCACGTTTTGACGCAACTCACCTCATAAGCTGCACCCAAGTCTGCAAATTTATCTTGAGCTTTGGGGTCGTCTTGGTTTCTGTCGGGGTGCAGCTGGAGAGCCAGCTTTCTGTAGGCCTTCTTGATGTCCCTGATTGTTGCACTCTTGGTCACCCCCAAGATCTGATAGAAATCTCGTCTACAATGAGAGAGCGAGAGAGAGGAGCGGGGGTCAAGGGGATTATGGAGGACACACAGGCTGTAGCGGGAGAACTGTTGTGTGTATGTGGTGAATTGTGGTGATGAGCAGCCAGCTAGCTAACTTAGCTAAAAGGCACCGCGATTTATGAAGCCGGGTGTAGCTTCTCTGCTACGAAGGTTAGCTTCAGGCTAACTGAGCTAGTTAGCCATTCAAACCGCATTAATGGATATCTGACGCGTAACTTGGAGTTAGTTAGATAGACCAACAGATAAATCAATTATAGGAACACCAGCTCGGCGTGTGTGCGTGTGTGTGAGCCTGCGGTGCACGCCACGCACGTTACAACCGCCGCGGACCAATCACAGTGAAACATGTGTACCACCCGGCGAGGCTCTTTCAAACGGCCGAGTGGGTCCAACGTGAGACTTACCCGGCCAGCACCGCCGTGACAACGTAAAGGAGCAGGCAGCACACATTGCACAGGTTCATCCCTTTGGCAGCCATGGAACGCCTGTATTTTTGTAATGGGAAGTGGTGAAAGAACAGCCGGCTTTTGAAGGTTTGATCCCGGCTGCCCGTCACGATCCTTCTTCCTCCTGTCACGTAGAGCCCGCCCACCGGACGTCTCAAGCCCCCGCCCCCCGTTAAAGAAACATGTCTGAACACTCTAGTCAATATAGCGTCTTTTCGTTCGTCTCCTGTGTGTAGCGGTTTACCGTGGAGCCTTTGAAAAAAAAAAATACACGAGTGGAGTTAAATGCAGCAGAATTAGCGCGTATCTTTCAGGCCAAAGCGGCCCCTCGGTGGAGTATATGAAGCGCGCCCCCGCCAGATGCGCGCAACAGATGTCAGTTCAGAGGAGGGCGCCAAGTGGCAAGAGCGGCGGACGCGAGAAAGTTCTGCTTCCATCGTCGCAGCGACTTGTTTCTGCCCTTTTTAATCGCGACTCCTCGCCAGTGACCCCGTCCAGGCGGAACACCGCGGCGCCCGGACCCACGCGAAGGCTCAAAGTACGCCTCTCTTTGCCTCCTCAGCCGCGCCAGCTAACTGAAGTAAGCCCCCAGTTAGCAATTGTATGCTAACTGAAGTTAGCCCTAGTTAGCATCTCGGTGACGTCCGCTGCGAGACGGGACGGCGCTCCGTGCGAACCATACGTAACGTTACCTTTCACGTATTATTGCCGAACCCGAGGAGGGAGTTTTTAGCCTTAACTTGATTTAAGTCGTGTGCTACGGCGCCGAGTCAGGTGTTGGTGACCTGACCAGTTGTCATGGGAGCGTTACAAGAGGCATCACCAACAAAAGTGTTAAATAAACCACCGTATAGAGTCGTTTTATACATATTTTTAGGATTTTTAAATCGTGTTATTGCACGAATAATACTATTACTAAAATCGTAACAAGGTTACAATAAATGTAACTAGGTAAAATGCTGTAGCATCGTTGGACGTTTTTAACTTAATTTTGTGTACACGTAATTTGGTCAGCTTTATTCAATACAGGTGCTAATTGAGGTAATTGCTCCTTTTTGGTTAATCTAATTTCAGTATTTTATAAGGTCCAAAACTAGAGTGAAATTCAAGTCCATCCACCTGACTTCGTCCTTTTTATGTCCTTTTCTCGTCAGACATGGAGGCAGACCGAGTCAGCATCTGGCCACGCATGGAACCCTTCTTACTGGGTGCGCTGCAGGTGAATATCCTCTTCAGTTTAATGTCACAACGTCCACCCAGAGAATGGAAATGACTGGTATAAAATGCATTTTGCAGGTGGCTCCCTCCTCCAAGCTCAGCTTCCACTACCTGCGCAAGATGGCGACGTACGTACGAACGCGGGAGGGCTGCTTCCCCACTTTGGGCTGGCCCATGTGGAGGCATATTTCGTGTGGAAAGCTGCAGCTTCCAGAAGACGTTGCTTGGCTCTACTTCGAGACCTTTGACCTGCTTATGGGCCACACTCCAGAGGAGAGGCTGGAGTGGGCAGAGTGTCTTTCCCAGTGCTCTTCCAAAAGTGAGCTGGATCAACAAAGGAACAAGGTAATAAAAACCATCTCCATCTCTCTATCTATGACCTGTTTTTGGAAGTGTTGTTTCTTTCCCTCGGGCACGGTTATTATTGTAACCTTGCTCGTGAATTTCAGTAGGTGATTCACACATTGTGTCTCCTTTTCCCTGCAGCTGTCCGTGGACACAATGCAGTTCCTCCTTTTCCTCTACATCCAGCAGCTGAACCACGTGTCTCTGCGCGCCTCGCTGATTGGTGAAGAGTGGCCCAGTCTCCGTACTCGCTCCCCGTCCCCATCGGACCGAGAGGCCAAGACCAGCTCTCAGAACAAGGTCCTTGTTGCAGTGAAGGGAACAATCATTGTACCTTTCTCATGGTGTGACGCATGGACATTGTCATGTCTGTCTTTCCCGTTCTCCCACTCATTGTTTTTTTTTGTGTTACCGTTTGTTTCAGCAGAACTGGGACGATCAGGCTCACCTGTCGTTTGTGCAAAGCCACCTCGCTGAAATTCTGGAGTTGCTGGTGGAGCCTGGCCAGCTGTCACAATCGGGACAGGCCCTCAGAGATTGCCAGGTGTGTGGACCGTCTGCGCGCGCACACACACATACACACAGTGTTGCTTTACAGCAAACAAATGTAAAATAAAGTATTCACGTCTGTTACTTGCCAGATCTCCCTGAAGGCGGTCCAGAGCTTGGGCATGCTCTTGGAGGGCTCGGCATGCCACAGCAGAGCGGTTCAGCCCGTCCACAAGCTGCTGAGCAAAGGTGCGCTCCAGACGCAGGCTGGCTACTCGGCGCTCAGCCGCTCCTTCCCGCAGCACAAGCTCCTCTCGTGTCTCCAGCAGAGCCTCACCCTCAACCCCTTTGGGATGACCGCCTGCCTATGCTCGGGAAAGAAACTGGCCTGGGCTCAACAAGGTATCCTAAAGTCTCCTTGAATGAGGTGTTGCATTTTCAGCCTTTTTTGAGGAGGACGGAATTCAAACGTGTGCTCATTTCTTAGCCATGAAACTTTCTACATTTCTCTGACTTTGTTCGCCGCCTGTGCGTTCCAGTGGAGGGATCCATGAAGAGGGCCAAAATAGCCCGAAACACGCACACGGCTCCGCCCGGCAGTAAGATGGTGCTGATGTCGCAGGTCTTCAAACAGACGCTGGCGAAGACCTCGGACAAGCTGACCGGTGCCAACATCAAAATCCACAGATGCTCGGAGGCCTTCATATACCTTCTGTCCCCCCTCAGGTAAGCTCGGCTCCCGTTCATGACGCTCGCGTGTTGTGGACTTTTACCTCCCTGTCACGGTCTCCGTTCCACCTCCCCAGATCGGTCAGCGTGGACAAGTGCCGTGACTGCACGGTGGTCCTGGGTCCGGTGGAGACCAGCGTCCACATCCACGGCTGCCAGAACCTGCGGGTGGTGTGCGTGGCCGGCCGCATCGCCGTCGGAGTCTCCTCGCGCTGCACCGTCCACGCCTTGACGCCCACCCGCCCCTTGCTCCTCCCCGGAAACACTGACCTTACGCTGGGGCCTTTCCACACGTTCTACCCCAACCTGGAGGACCACATGGCCAGCGTGGGGCTCGCCGTGGTGCCCAACGCCTGGGACAGGCCGCTGCTCCTGGGGAACGAGGGCCTCCTCAACACGGCGTCCAGCCCGGACCCGGCCTGCTACCGCCTGCAGCCCCCGGCCGAGTTCAACGCGCTGGTGGTGCCGTTCAAGACCGAGGGGGACACGTGTGAGGTGCCGGGGGGGCTGCCTCCCCAGTATCAGGCGGTGCTCGACGAAAAGCAGATGAGGATTCAGAAGTGGCAGAAGACTGTACTGGAGGCCCGGCTGAACAAGTGAGTGGCACATGCATCCTTAAAATGCTTTCTAATACCGCTTAGAAAGAAAAAGAGAGGTGTTTTTAATGGTCTGTTCACTCTTTGAATCAGTGGAAAGCTACAACAGATCTGCTGTTTTCTAAAACATGGCTAAGAATGTGAGTTAGCCGCTGGGTTCACTCTACTGGACCCTGACGGCACAGAGAGCATCACGCAGCGACTGATCGTCTCCTTTCAATGCGGATCTTTTTCTCTTTTTTTTTTCACGCCTGTTGTCGTCAACTGATTTGCTTTTCTGTGTCCTCTCAAGGGAGCAGAAGCGGCAGTTCCAGGAGTTGGTGGAGGTCAAGTTCCACGAGTGGCTTCTGGAAACGGGGCACCGGCAGGAACTGGACAGCCTCTTCCCGCCCGCGGCGGCGACGCCGGCAGACAACGATGGCAAACGCATCCGCAAGTGACGGGCAGAGGGACGGTCTCCTAACGGGCCGCATGCAGTCGGACACTTACCGCTCTTTTAAAGGTCTTAACCAAGTATTCCCAGTCTACCTCACTCCGATTGGTTGAGCTTTTACTGGTAGTTTAGCCCCACTCGTTTCCTTAATGTGCCCTTAACGTGTTGGGGGTGGGAGGGGGAGGCGGCGGAGGCGACGTCCCTCGCAGGCGACGTCCCTCGCAGGCTTTCAAAGGGTCATGTTTGAAGAGAAGCTTCAGATTATTGGGTTTTAATGCGCGCTGACTGTCTACACGCCCTTTATCGGTAGCTCCTCCATCCAGTCGCTGTTCTCAAAACCGTCATTGAGGCAGTTTGAGAATTCAAATGAACTTTTGGGGTGAAATTAATTTTCACTTTTTTGGAGTCTGCATTTAGAAACTAATAGCAGAGGGGGAGAGGGGGGCACCTTAACGCACTGGTAGCTTGACGGGTTCTTGGTCATTGCGCCTCCGGGGATTTTCACTATTTCTTCCCAAACTCTCACGCGCATATTTCCGATGCGCTATTCACTTTTCAGAGGAGGGGGGGGGTTACCCATTCATTTAAAGATGAATGTTGCACTTTGGGTACATATTGGTGCTCCTACAGTTACTAGCTCAGGTCACTGTATTGTGTTTTTAAAATAATAATTGGCAATCAAGTGTTTTCCACTGTAGGGAAGGAAGGAATTAATATCAACAATGATTTTCAGGTTTTATGAAGGTGAAGACAATACTTCTGTTATTTAATGCAGCTGTCTAAATGTTTTTTTTAGGAATTTACCTGTATGAATGTTTGTTCTAGCATTAGTTTATTTTGGCATTACTCTTCCTAATTCTGCCTTTCATCATCACCTTTCACCGTTTGTTTTTAGCGTTTACAACCTCCACGTGTCTTTCAGCTTCCTGCTCCTTCCACATGAAGGAAACTCATTACTCAAACTATAGAACCGCCGCGTGTGTCCTGGGCGTTTTAATTTAAGGGAGGGTTGACTCGAAGAAAACTTGCTGTTAAAATGCTATTAACAGAATATAACTTTTTTTTTTTTTTAGAAATGCTGATTTGTCTCTTCATCTTAAAGATGTGATCACACTGTAAAATCTTACTGCTGTAAAGCTTTGCTTTGAATACACACGCACCTCAATACGACGTGCACAATATAGCTGGTGGTTGTTGAAAAGATGACAATAAATTATAGTTTTGACTAAAGGCTTATTGTTTTGTTTGTCTTTACATTTGTGGACAAAGTGATGGAAATTCTTTGCTTCATAAAGAAACACCCTGGAATTAATCAATTCAACTTTTGAAGTTTAACATTTTCATTTAATGGGACTTTATACTTCCCCCTCCACCACATTTCAGATACAAATGTTGTACTTTGACCATAAGCCATCCTCCGTCTGTAATGAATACAATACTTGCCCCACCTTCACCAACTGACACATGTATACAGATACTCCAATATACTAAACAAGACTGCATGAACATGAAGTAATTCCATTCATAATGAAATAATTGCACCAAATAACGTACCAACGTACCGTATCACAAGAGTAAAATAAGGCAGAAATAAGTCATGAGTTGGCAGCTGCTGGAGCTGGCATATGCAACATGGTGCGAGAGGGAGGGAGGGGGCACTGCACCCAGCCGGTAGAGAAGTGGGGTCAATGGACGCGTACCACGCCCGCCCTTTATGCCGTAATCCTTCCTCGCTTTTCTGGAAAAACTGAATGGCACTAGAATCACTGACTCAATTTTTGGATCTCATTTTCATGACAAAGCGATTGTTCCCCTTTTTGCCTCCACCGTTGCAGTTTATAAACGTGGGAAAGCGGCGGATATAAAAAGGGGCCGGCGAGGGGCTGCTGCAACACCCGAGACCTCAGAGGAACCACCGTCACCACCAACCAGCATCTCCAGGGCTGCACCACACGCCGTATCCGCGATGGGCCGGGTGAGTAACAGCGTGCAGGGCAGAGCTGCATACGAGACCCCCAAGAGGATGAAGCTGATCCTCATTAGCAAAATACTAAACAGTTATATTTTCCCAAAGTCTGAGTCTGAGCAAAGAAAACATGGACGAGATGCAAGAACCCCCCCCCCGTTGTCCTCCCCCACACAGATTGTCTTCTACGAGGACAAGAACTTCCAGGGACGTCGCTATGAGTGCGACAGCGACTGCTCGGACTTCCACGCCTACCTGAGCCGCTGCAACTCCATCCGGGTGGAGAGCGGCGCCTGGGTGGTGTACGAGCGGCCCACCTACATGGGCCACCAGTACGTCCTGACCAGGGGGGAGTACCCGGAGTACCAGCGCTGGATGGGCCTCAACGACCGCCTCAGCTCCTGCAAGATGGTCCGCTTCGTAAGTCTGTGACGTGGCGTGTGGGCAGCGCGACCTCTGACCCCGTGGCGTCGCCCGCTCGGGGCCTTTTCTCCTTTGTTGCCCGGTGAGCCGATGGAAGCCACAGAGCGACCGCAGAGGTCACACGCTGCTGTTGATGCTGCGGGGCTTTGTCAATGTAGAGCAGTACGGGAGGGAGGGAGGGGGGGGGGGGGGGGGGGGGGGCTTCGTTTAACTGACCCACGGCCCGAGGCCAGTTTCAGTAAAGAGTAAAGATCCATCCAGTTGGTCCAGGCTTCAGTGCACGGTTCAGCACAAACAAAGCACAGTGATCTACTCGCCCTTCATACACGCGTACATGCAAATCTCATCTCCACGTTTATCCCCCCCCCCCCCTCCCTCCGCCTCTCCTCCCAGACCAGCGGGAGCCAGTACAAACTGCAGCTGTACGAGAAGACCGACTTCGGGGGCCAGGCCTTCGAGGCCACGGAGGACTGCTCCTCTCTCCTGGAGAAGATCCGCTGGAGGGAAGTCCAGTCCTGCAAGATCCTGGACGGCTGGTGGGTCTTCTACGAGCACCCCAACTACCGCGGACGCCAGTACTTCCTGGAGAAGGGGGAGTACCGCAAGCCGGGCGACTGGGGGGCCGTCAGCCCGACGGTCCAGTCCTTCAGGCGCTTCACTGAGTGATTTAAGCTCCAACCTAATGAGTTGATATTGGCAATGATTTTAATTCACTGTGACAAATAAAATTTTAAAAAAGTCCAGAAAGCAGACTGAGAACATTTCTTTGGCCTTTCGATACATGAGGCGTTTAACGTCGGTTGAACTTTCCTTCGGGAACTTGCATGTGTTGATCTTGGCACCAGGGTCCCTTTACGAAACCTTCCAATTGTAAGAGTTTGAGAGTCTGTCCCGTGTAGTCCTGGTTCTGGTTACCCAGTGCCCCCCCCGCCCCATACCGCCTGACAGCTGAAGGAGTCTCTGGTGAAGCCGCACGATGATCAGCATCATATAGCACAGGGGTGTCAAACTCAGTTTAGGTTCAACCAGATAAGAGCCTTCACATGGAAGCCCTTCACGTTGCAGGTCTGAGGTCCACGGTGACGGGCTGAAGGTTGAAGTGAGTCCCAAAAGAGAAGCAGTTCCCTCCGCCGCCCACCAGGAGCAGCTGTGGTTCTCCTGGGTCCGTCAGCTCGGAGCAGAACGAGTGCAGCATCAGGGGCCAGGGCACCGCGCTCTGGAGGGGGCAGACATTTATCCAGCGGCTGAAACATTGAATCGTTTGTATCCCCCCCTGCGGGGACACGGCGACGTGTCCTGACTCACCGTGTCCAAGCGGAACTCCACGCTGCTGCGTGCGCCGAGGTCGATCACGGCGACCCCCGGCGGTTCGCCGCCCGAATGCAGCCAGACCCCACCGACCACAAGCAGCCGGTCGCCCATCACGTGGGCCGAGTGAGAATACCTGAAACGAAAAAAAGCAGGAGGACTCGAGGACGCGGCCGTCTTTCTGACGCGGCGGCGTGAAAGTGGAGCTGCACGGACCTGGGAACGGCCGGGGGCCGCACGTCCATCTGCTCCCAGGAGAAGCCCCCGTCGGTCGGCCGCAGCACCGCCGGGCCCCCCAGCGGCGCCCCCCTCCTGTCCAACCCCCCGAACACCACAACACCTCCCTGATACGGACAGGCGGAGTGGGAGTGACGAGCCTCCGGCGCGGCGCCCTCTACTGGCACCTGTAGACGATGCGCAAGCGCAAACACGCACGCGTACACAACGCGTTGGGTAGAAATACTCTTAGCAAGCAGACCACGTTGGACGCGACTCCTCCCAAACGTGTCCAGAGTCGTGATTGATTAAACAAACCTCGGCCCAGTGCTGCTGGTCCACGCTCAGGAAGCTGCCGTCACCCAGAGCTGCCTCCGAGTCATTCTTTCCACCAAACACAAACAGGAAGCTTTTGCCTGCAGGAAAAAAATAAAGAGAGATCTGTTTTATGATGAATAAGGTGTAAAATGAAAAAGCGGCAGACTCCCGGTTTCCTCTCACCCTTGTGACTGACGCTGGTGGCGGTGTGCCTCCATCTTGGTGCCGGCGGCTCGCCCGTACAGACCATCGGCTCCACACACAGCTTCCCCGTGCCGGGTGGGCCGAGGGCGTCCGGGGTTACTCTCACGAGGCCCCCGATTGGGTGAAGTGGGGAGGAGCGACCCCCGAATACCACGACCCCCCCTCCGGGAAGAGCGGTAGCAGTGTGGTAGAGTCGAACGCCTGGGAGACCCACGACGCGTCGCAATTAGCCCACAACCGTTGTAGCCAGAGTGCGAAATCTCAGACATTTGAACCTGCCTAAATCCACCGTCGGTTCCACGCCGACGGATCTCCAGCCTTCCTCGTCCCTGAGCAGCATCCGCGTCGCCGGCCCCCTGCCTCCTCTGGCCGAGCCGCCCGTCAGCAGGACCTGCCCCGGGCCCACCCGGGCGGAGGCCATCCCCAGACCCTCCGCCCCGACCGGCACCGTCCGCACGCTGAGGGCCGTGGGGCTCCAAGATGGCCGAACGCAGGCGGCTGGAGGTTCAGAAACAAATAAAGATACATACGATGGAGGGGATCAAGCGCGGCGGTTGTCCGTGTGGGGGGGGGAATTAAGGGACGGCTACCTGGAGCGGGCGTAAGCAACGCCTGAGCCATCAAAGGGCCCCGGGAGGCAGTGAGGATGAAGTAGTGTGAACATTTCTGGTGCCACTCCTGAGGACAGAGACAAGGACGGCCATCCTGTGAGGTGCTGTTACCAGGAAGAGGACAGGCAACCACGAGCCCCTCGAAAGAAGAAGGAAGACCTCATATTCGTCAAACGGCTCCAGGCTCTCCATCCGGCGTCTCTCCTCCTCGGGGACCGTCCCCAGGTAGAAGTCGTTCATGTCCAGGCACTCGCATCGCTCCCAGCCCTGAGGACAAAAGACAACATATCAAAACCACGGATTGATAGACAGAAGCTGTAACCAAAGCATGTACGGCGTCGTCGCGCGCACACTTGCCCGGTCCAGGAACCGCCGCCGCTGCGCCGCCGCGTCCGGGTACCGCCGCAGGCCGTGGAGCGTCGAATTCAGCTTCAGGAAATGACTTTGCATGACGCGTCCGAAGGGATCGCCCGGATGGATCTGCTCGTACATGACGAAGAGCGACTGCGGCAGGAGCTTCGACGCCCAACGGATGACAGCATCCGACCTGGAAGACACGCGGCGTCAGACCCGGGGCGCACGCGATCACAAAGGGTCTCCTCACCAGAGCACATCGCCGGCCTTACGACTGTGTCTCCATGTAGGTGAGCACCACCTCGGACAGGACGAGGGTGGGGGCCGTCCAGTCCAGACCGGCCGCACCCAGAGCCTCCTCCACCCGGGACTCCTCTCTGACATCCACCCCGATCAGCTGGTACTGACCGCTGGACACGTGGACCGGTCCTGAAGGCACAGAGGCAGGCGTGAAGGGACGGGACGGACCCGCCGGAGGAGGCGAGCCGAGTTCCAGCGCGTCCCCCAGCGTCGCATTCGACGCGACGAGGGCGGCTTTGCGCCGGGTGACGTCGGGGAAGTCGACCTCGAACACAACCGCCCGGTCGAGCGCTCCGTCGGCGTGGAGGCGGAAATACGCAGAGTCGAACCCCGCCCCCAAAGACAGGATCTGACACAGGGAGCGAGGAAAATAAGACAAAAGACGGAATATCGAATATACGTTATGTGTATTTATATATTGCATATGCGCTGTTCTTTTACTTGTCTCATGGGGCAGTTCTTGGTAACGTGCAGGAACCTTCTCAAGCAGCAGTCCACGGCTTTCCAGCGCACATAGTACCCTCTAAAACGCCACAAACACACCAAAGACATTAGTTCAAATGCTTGCTATGATCCATATGCGGCTTCTACGTTAATGCTGAGCGTTTAATACGTGTGACCTGCTGACCTGTTGATGAGCGGGGCTCTCCGGGCCTTTTTGCACACAAAGTGTCGGAGGAAGTCGTCGTGGAAGTAGCCCCTCGCGGCGGCCGACAGCTTGCTCACCACGCTGCTGTCGTTGGTGCCCTGCACCTGGATGGAGGCGCCGCCACGACACCGCACTTTAACCGCACTCATGATGCCTCTTTGCCTTTTTTAAAAGACTTTTTTTTTGTTTGTATCATTATGGTTGAAATGCACTCGCTTTGGATAAAAGCGTCAGCCAAATGACAGTGATGTGATGTAACCAGGAACGACCCGAGCATGTGAAGGTGGATTGGAGCAAATATACAAATAAATTGTTAAAATCCAGCATCGTGCAGGTGTTTTTTTTTAAGGTGAAGCTTTATTGTGTGTATATAAATCATAAGAGGAATTTGACTCATGTGAAACTCACGTATCGGATAATTGCACACTATTGGAATACTGGTGCATTAATGTGCAGTAACTGTTAGCATTGTGTGTTTGGGGTAAAGATGAGTTCAACTCAATAATCCTGCATGCAACATAATCTCAAGTTTAATACATGTAGAATGGTAAGGCTGTCGATTAAATGAAGATGAGAAGCAGTGTTCCCCTCATACACATAAGAACACATGTCATTACGTTAGTGAATGAATGAGTGAGACTTACCGCGCAGTCCTTTCCCTGCTTCTTCCTGTTTGATGTTGTCATAATGTCTAAAAGTTACCACGTCCCCTCGCGGCTAAACTCAGCACACATCCAACTGTGTGTTTCATACATAGGAAAGCTGCGTTGCATTGGGGAGATTCGCGGACACAAATAACACTTCCGAAGACCTCCTGTCTGCGCTGTGGCGCCCCCCCGCGGCCCGGAGGCCACTCGCGTAAAACACCCGTTCAAAACCCCCGTTAAGGGGAACATGTCTTTAGTGCGGCGCTAACACGCTCTTCTGGGCCTTGGGTTTACCTGCAGCAGTTGATTAAATGTGTCTTCTCTCCCGCTGATTAAAAATGAGCACATTTACTATAAACCGAAGGGGTGAATTCGCTGAATCGACCGTTATGGAATGCGCGGTCGGGTTTCACAATGCGGCACTCAGTGCGCATGCGCCGCTTTACCGGAAGCGTTAACGTTATCGTCCACCAGCTGATGGCCCAGTTGTCAACAGTCGCGCTTGCTGCTGAGACGCTGTTTGAAACGGTGAATATTCTGAGGTTCTCCTCTCGGTAGCGTTTGTGTGTTCGTGTCTAAGCGAGTGTTAGTGTCGCCCCAGCGCAGCGCGGCCGGTGCGGTGCCGCGTTAGCATACGACGGTATGATGATAGCGGGGGGGACGTGATACGCGCGAGATAGCTAAGCGCTCACGGTCACACGGTGCAGCGACACCAGACCACGTCGTTACACCGGTCCGGCGTGTCAGGTGACCGGGGTGCTGCAGTGCTGGACGCTTAGCATCGGTGTGTACGGGGGGGGGGGCAGCACCCCACTGTTCTCTGCGTGACGACGGGACGTTTTTGTAAGACCTGACTGGATCAGTGGAGCACAGGGGAGGCATTCAGGGCTGTTAAATCTCAAGCAATGCGGCTGCAAGGCGAGCATGCGCCGTGACCAAACCGAACCTAACGGGGGCTGCAGAGAGAGAGAGAGAGAGAGAGAGAGAGAGAGAGAGAGAGAGAGAGAGAGAGAGAGAGAGAGAGAGAGCGAGCGAGCATTGTTTTTAATGCGAGGTGAGATGTGGACATAGGAGACATTCACTGCTGCTAAATGTGATTTATCGCAGTTGGATGGCTAACTTGCCTTTCCTTTCAGTCCTCCAAAGAGTCTATTCCTGCAGCTGCACCGGAGGTTTGTCGCGCTGAGAAAGAAACACAAGTGTGCCCGAGGTAAAGCCGTGATGTAATCCTGCAACCAAACCAAACGTCTCCCTCCTCCCCCCACCCTCCCCCCCACTCCCCCAGAGAGACACCTGAGACGTCATCGCCGCCGATCGACCGTGCGAGTGGGCCGCCGCATCCACAGCGAGGAGGCCCAGCGACCCTGCCGTCTCCCACGCGGGCGGCCAGCATGAGCTCCAGAGGGGGCGGAGGCCGCTCCAACGGCGCGCTGCCGCAGACCAAGATCTGCCAGTTCAAGCTGGTGCTGCTGGGCGACATGGCCGTGGGCAAGTCCAGCCTGGTGCTGCGCTTCGTCAAGGGACAGTTCGACGAGTTCCAGGAGACGACCATAGGAGGTGAGTGGGGGGGTTTAAATGCTCATCGGGTGATTGAAAGGACGCGCGGTGACGTGTCTTTTTGTTTCCAGCCGCCTTCCTGGCTCAGTCGGTGTGTCTGGACGACACCACGGTGAAGTTTGAGATCTGGGACACGGCGGGTCAGGAGCGCTACCACAGTCTGGCTCCCATGTACTACCGGGGCGCCCAGGCCGCCATCGTGGTCTTTGACATCACCAAGCCGGTACGAACGGACCGCGATTGTTTTGCGTAGAACCACAGGTTACAGTGTTGTCGGATGAAACCAGAGCTGATGTTGCCGCCGTGCCGGTGAGCTCCTTGCCTCGGCGAGCCCGGCCTGGTGTTCACGGGGCTGATCTGACCTTGGTGCTGTGTGTTTGTGCAGGAGACCTTTGAGCGAGCCAAGGCCTGGGTGAAGGAGCTGCAGAGGCAGGCCAGTCCCAACATCGTCATCGCTCTGGCCGGCAACAAAGCCGACCTGTCGGAGAGGAGACTCGTGGATTATGAGGCGAGACACTCGTGTCCTGATTGTGACGTGTTCATGAAGTTATTGATTCATGTTGTCGACACGGCGGGTGCTTTAGGCAGCCCTTTGTCGCGTGCAAGGCGGAAGGTCGGAGGACATCGCCGATGCTTGTTTACTCAATAAAAACTAAAAAAGAGATTAGATGAGATGAAAGGGCGCGAGGCTCCATTGATTTAAAAGGTTTTTATCAAAATGGTTTGGCAGCTCTGTGCTGAAGTCCTGATGCGTCTGCAGCTACTGAAACATAACTCTTATTGAGCTACTGATGCATCACAAACACGTTGGGTCCTCTCGGCTCCCAGTGTTTTTCTTTAAATGACCTCTGATGTTTTATTTCTTTTGTGTTGTACGGAAAAAGGAAGCCCAGGCGTATTCTGAGGACACCGGCCTGCTCTTCATGGAGACCTCCGCCAAGACGGCCATGAACGTCAACGAGCTCTTCCTGGCCATCGGTGAGTGTCCAAAAAAAAACAAACAATATTATGACAATATTTGCACGTTTTTTTTTCTTTCGCTGTATGAGTTCATTTTTTTATTTTTTTAAACGTCAAACCATTTGCAGCGAAGAAGATGCCCAAAACTGACACCCAGAACCCGACGCATGCACTGCGACACCGGGGGGTCAACCTCCAGGACCCCGACGCCCACTCCACCCGAGCCTGCTGCGGGGGAAACTAGACCTCCACCGTCCGCAACAACCACCACCACCCCCACCACCCCTTCAGACATTCAGACCCGACGCGCCCGTCCTCCACTCATCCTCCTGTCCCAGCAGACATTCAGACACTGAGATCCTAAAGGAGAGAGGAAGAGGAGACGCACGTGTCCCTCGAGCGTCAGAACGAGGTGTAGAGGAAAGGATGGGATGTGGGAGACCGCTGCACGCCTGTCGTAGTATTTAGCACTAATTTGTGATGTTTCTTTGTTGTTTGTCGCGTTCCTTTCGGTCACAGTCCTGATTGTGTAACAAAAACAAAATAAATGCACAAAATGAGCAGCACACGCTGGTGAGCGGCCAGGAAGGGAGAAAAAGAAAAAAAAGGGCCCAGACGTAGAAGAAGCCTTTTGTTGGAACTTGCACTCGCTTGCTTCGCCTCCTGTTTTGGACCCGAATCACTGGAAGCCGTGAATGACGGCACGCGACGGAACCCTGGAACGAACCCGTCGTTTGTGACCTGAGAGTCCATTTCTGCGTATTTATTGTCCGTTGTTTCGACTCCTCTGAGGCATCCCTTCCTCGCACCTTCCGCTCTACAAAACCGCTTGTTTCTCATTGAGCCGTTCGTTGTTTTAACGAATGATTGCTGCGGTGCCGTGTTCCTAAAATGTTTAGTTTTTAACGCTCACAAGGTAAAATGTGATGACGACATAGACTTGATCTGAAGTGTGTGTGTGATGTGACTTTAATATTATGAATGAGCAGTTAATGTTAATGACATGTCAGTAGCAGAGTAATTAATTCCTAAGAAGAAAAGACTAAATCCCTGCATTCGATAAAGATTGTTGTTCTTGATTGTCGTACTGGAGAATGAACTTTGGTCAGATTAGAAAATGTATTTGCTTTACTAAGTTAATTATGAACTAAGAAAATTTGATTTTTAATGAATAAAACCTGTATGATGCCCTGTAAGAGTGTTTAACACCCCGCATCATCTGTCCTGTTGTCCAACATCAAGATGTAGTGATTGGATCTTCACTTCGCTCAACGTGATGCTCTTCAAACCGAGCTGTGTGCTTTCGTTGCTGTTTGAGGTTTAGCTGAAGAAATTGATGAAAAAAACAAAACAAAGTGCCTATTTGCAGGTTTCTTTTTCTGTGAATCGTGTTGTGTGCTTCGTAGGGCAGCGCAGGAACACTGTCGGCCGGACGTCGGCTCGCACTATAAACCGACAACGTGTCGTTGGGTCATACTGTATCGGCTTTGTGTGGATGTAAAGAGATCTCGTTGAATACACTGTATGTTGTGTATTGTCTTACTTTTAATGAAAGTTGATTTTAGGAGGTCATACTGAACCTGGAATAGATTCTTCCTTTTGATGTGCAGGAAAACCTGACATATTGATCAAAAACATGGTGAAGCAGCTGCACCCTAAAATGATTTGTCCCCCTCTCAGGGCACAAAAAGCTCTTTGGATCCATTAAGCAGCATCCACTTATTCACTCTTACGGTGTTCAGAAGCAGACAAAGTGGAGTACGCAGTGTTCAGTACAGCTGAGTGGCACTTTGATGGCACAGCGATGCTTTTCTTTCACTTTCAGCTGCTCTGAAACTAAAAACATTCCAGACACAATGGATCAGTTCCCTTTGAGGAGTGGCTGCACAATGATTAATCACGTCTTCAGTCTAAAAGCAAAACAGATACTTTAATTTCTAAAAAATACACATTAAAATATTTTGCCCAATTTGCTTTACATTTTATTAAATCGATATTTCTGATTTGTCACCTCAGAAGCTGTATAAAAATGGCAAATAGATATTAACCTTAATAAGTTTTACAAATCAATAAAAATTGTACGACAATAAGAATTGTACACTCCCATTACAAAATAACACGTCCCACTTTCTTTTCCTGACTGACCCCTGACCCTCAGTCGTCCTCGTCCTCCACCGCCGTATAGATGACCTGGTTCCTGCGTTTGATTCTGGGAGTCGTCCCTCCGCTGCCGGGAGGCGGCGCCTCGTTGCTGGTACGTTTGAGGGCACGCATGGCGGAGGCTTCTTCACCATCATCATCATCACCCTGACAGTGTTCCTCCCCCTCGGCTGTAGAGGAAGAGCGAGCTGCAGACGGGGTCGAGTGGGAGGGAGGCGGCAGCTTCATCAGGACGGACATGTAAATGGGGGAGGCATCGGATTTGGGCGCGGGCAGAACCATTCGGCCGGGGGTGTGGCCTTCCCCCGCAGACACATCAGGGGGATGACCTCCGGCTACTGACAATTTTGGATTACACCCACCCTCTGCCTCCTTCTGTCCTTCCTCCTCTTCATCCTCTTCCCACTCATCCTCTATGGTGATCTCATCGGGGTTATACGAACTCGACAATCCCGAAGTGTCGGTTGGGTACTCGCTGGGTTCGTCTGCGCTGTCAGCATCAGCGTCATCACTGCCCCCGGCGACGCCCGGATGTCTGCTCAGGTCCACGCCTCCCTGCCCGACGAGGGCGTAGAGGTCGGTGAGGCCCAGCGTGGCGCAGAGCTCCGTCGTCTGAGGGCTGGTGTTGCAGCTGGGCCGGGCGTGCGGCTCGGGCCTGTTGGGGTCGTAGGGCGGCACCGTCCGGCTGAAGTTGTCTGGAATGGAAAGATCGCCGCCGAGGTCCTTCACCACCTGCATCATGGCGGCTTCTGAAGGTCTGAAGTCCCACCTGACGGGTAAAGACAAGAGCACGCGTCAGTGTTTACGCAAACTGCAACAGCTTTCAGAGAGAACTGGATATTTATTGGTTTGACTTCTTTATTCGTTCCATCGTTCCGTAATAGCTGTACCGTTCGTGCAGGCCGTTATTCTCGGGGGGGTTCCAGGGGTGGGGGGTGGTTCTCTGTAGACTGTTGGTGGCCTTTAGAATAGCGAGCCACTCGGGATCGTACTCAAGACCCTCGGACGAACCCGCTCGCTCTGCGACATCCACAATCTGCAACACAAGCGTACACGTCGCGTCTCAGAACACCGCAGACGAGACGGTGGCCTCTTTTTACATTTAACGACCCCATTTCCTCTCACCTGTAAGAATTCCCTGTAGGGCAGACACTTATCCAGAGACAGGAACTTGGTCGCACGTGGGACAGCATTCGCTTTAGACTAAAGATAAGAGTGTTTGCGGAGTGGATTATTAAAGTTTAAAATGTATCACATGTGAATACCAACAATAGCAGCCACACAGCTATTTGGGAAAAGGCCATCGCACTCACTGGATGCTGCATCAGCGCGGCGAATTTCACATGCAGATGTGCAGAGAACCAATAGCTGGGCTGCAGGTGAGCGAGAAGCTCCTCGTTGGCCGGACTTCCCAGAGTGTTTGACTCCACTTCCTGTCGCAGAAACTTCTTCTTCCTCAACAAGTCTGCTGTATTCCCATAGCGGTAAATTCCACGAGGCCAGTCGTGGCTCAAGAAAATGTCGATGGGCATCTGGATCTTAGTGGGAATAAACATTTGCAAATATACATTGTTTGAATAAATTAATGTGGAATATTCCGACAAACATGCAAGATAACAAGTTGAATCTGTAATTACCTGTTTCAGTTTAAAAACCTCAATATTGCGGATGTGGTACACACTTCGGAGTGTATTGGGATCGTACGGGGGGAACTCATGGTGACCTTGGAGAGCACACATTTCTCTTAAATATCCTGCAGGGTGTGCACATTTGGACGGCTAAATAAATGAAGGAAACTCACCCCTTCTGTAATCATGAGATTTGAAGATTCCAGATACGCCACCAATCCTAATCCCTTTGTAGCGAACAACACCAGCATAACCTACCGAAATACGCGGAGGTCAAGCTTGCAAATTAACAGGCGACGGAACAACAGCATTTAACGTCGCCTGGTCCCCACCTAGATAATAAATGTTGGGCGCCACCCAGCCGCCATAAGGCAGCTCCTGCAGGTGGTTGGAGGCCTCGTGGTTCCCTCCGACAAAGATCGTCAGGACGGGAGCCTTCTTCTCTCCAGAGTAGTATCTGCATCAAAAGACAGAAATGTTAAAGAACAAAATGCTCCCACTTCAAAGCTCGCACTTTCTGTAAAGGCCAAAAAAACAGCAACAAATAACTGACTTGTAAAAGGTCTGCATCATCCTGTACTTGGGCGGTATAGCCATACACTTCATGTCTCCTTCATTTCGCGCTGCTTGAAAGTCTCCACAGCAAAGCAGGAGTTCAACTTTAACCCCCTCCTTCTTCTCCAGGTAGCCAATTGTCTCGTAGATCTTGTCCAGCTCGCCGTGGCAACAGCCTTCTACCGCAATCTTCATGCTGAGAACACAGGCAAGACGCTATTCGCATAGAAAATCGCGGTGAGGGTTGGATTTAACTCAGGCACCACTCGGGGCAGGACAGCATCCAGACACGAGGAGGCCGAGGCCTGCCGCCAGGTAATCGTTTAGTGATCTGCGGGAAAGTAAAACAAGACAAAGTTGGAGGCATTGATGGCGTTTATATCATGAAAAATGTATATGGAAATATCAAGTCAAGCACACACCTGAACATCGGAAAACCACTAATTATTATTCCCAGGGTTAACATTAATTTTAAGAACAACATTCAGTCAACATATTCGAGGTTGACATAGTCGCTATTTTTCAATGGAGGGAATACTGGCGAGGATCTGTTAAACCAGTGTATTGACAGTCCAACTTGAACAGCCAGTGCAGTGTTTATTTTTTATGGGAAGAATGAACTGAGGGATCACTTTAATAATGTTAAACATTCAGCAGTGCACTGGAAATTACGGCATTGTACTGCTGCTACTTGGCATTCAGCCCAACATGCGTGTCCACGGGGGTCTTCGCCGGGGTTTTCCTTAATGTATGGAGTAACGTTACTTACGTCCAATAACAACAACACATTAGTTAGCACTAAATATTAGCCACATAACATGCTAGCTAAGCTACGCACTTAACCGTTGGTGGCACAACGTTACGTCGCTTTGAAGAGTAACCCGTTTCTCCCACAGACATTCACACAGAAGAATAAACGGAGTACTTACGGCGATGAATGAATAACTGAAGCGTTTAATTGTGGCTTTGTATACTCCGTTAAGCTACAAATCTGTTCTGAATATCATGCTTGTGTTTTCAGCATGCAGCGACGCAAAGTAATGAATTTTCCCACCTTTCGGCTAATGCTGACGCGCATGCGCAAGACGTGATTCCGAAGAAAAACTATTTTTTATCGTTGGTAACAGATTCGACACAAAATGGGGGAATGCATTTTCGACATATGCTTTATTATACATTCACTTAAATTTGTATCTGCGATATAATCTTTATCTGTTATGCATTTTTGTATTCATTGCATACACATAAATCTTAAGTGTTCCTATCGAATCTACCCAATGAGATATCACCTACGTCACATTCATAAACAAAATTTACTTAACTGACAAATCCACTGACAGATAGCCCGCTAAGTTAGCGGTGTTGTTTTTTGTTGTTGTTGCATATCGGTTGGTAGGTTTTACAACTGAGCCAGCAAGAGGAATATAATTACCTGTTTCTATTCAAACGCAAGCGAGGAGCGGCGCGATTTGGCTGTTTTTACTTTTTTTTAAGCCGCTCACAGCTGCTCGGGGGGGGGGGCGGAGTGTCTGCAAAGTGCTGCGCCGATTGGGGCGCTCGATCGGTGGGAAGAGAGATGGCGTGCTTGTTGGAGGCCCCTCTCCGCATCAGTGTGCTGTCTGTGAGTGTCACTTCCATGATTTAGAATTGTGACGTTTAATTTCACTATTTGCAAACTCCCACAGTGCGTTGTCCGCATCATTAGATCAGCCTTAAGAAGAAGCTAAGGGCTGTCCTACTACGAGAGGGGTTTATGTCTTCTGTTAGCCCGCAAGCTAAGTCCAGGGCTTTGGGACATATAGCACTGTAGCGGTCCGCCTACGTAGCTGTTGGGGGGAACGGTTTCTCATCCTGACCTCGTCCCGGGCGGGCGGGGACGATCGGAACACGTGAACGGGAGACAGCGCGCTGGCGTGTGCGGTCGCCCCGTCGGTATGCGAAGGAGGCCAGATCAAACGAACCATGTACCTGTCAGTGTGGCTCGCAGCGAGTTAGCAGCTAACCGCTATGAGTGAGAGTGCGGTCACTACTGTCCCAAACACGTCTCGAAATACACGCGTAGCAGGACTTAGGTCCAACCATCCGTTATGATTTGTCCGGACCCACTGCAGCCTGCTGATTAGGAAAAAAAAGCCGTCGCTATGTGCTCCAAGTTACTTAGCTAATCACTAGCATACGACTAAGCTAACAAAGCTAACGAAACTCACTGATTGCCTACTTCTCAGGAGGTTTCTTTACAGGGTAAAATAAGCTTTGTCGGCAGCTGAAAGTCCCGCGGTCAACTAAACAATAGTATTGTGAATTATTGTTGCAGGGGACAATGACTGTCGGGTGTACCGTAGCTGAAGTTAAGGTAAAACAACTAGCTTTAACGTGCAATAGTGGAACGCCCCCCACGCAGGGTAACGTTACCTGCAGCAAGGACACCATCAGCTATCCTCCAGCGCAGCTGGGCGGGCAGGCTCATAATCACACAGCGGTCTAATATTTATCAGACTTAAGGACTAAACATTTTAATGCACACAATTCTTTGTAATTGATACTTTTCTTTTCTCTTATTAAATGAACTTATTGGATAGAAATTGGGCCTATATGACGGATTAAAGCTGCAACTGCATTTTAGCTGCTCTCCTGGTTTTGTGTGGAACTTTCCGATTAAAGCTGAAAATGGATTGCAGACATGTTTCTGGTGTCACCTGTAGCCACTGGGTGCCCTGCTCAACCTTTTAAAGGGCTTCTGTTCTGTAGACTTTTAAAATCTAAACTGTTGTACGTGTATCTGCATAACAAAGAGATGGCGAGCAAGATTCATTCCGACTAACTTTCTATGAAGGTTGCTTTAGTTTAAAAATGTGTTTCTAAATGTGGTTTCTGTTTCATTTGTCCTTATGCAGGAAGTCACTGCCACTAGTCGCCATTATGTTGACCGATTGTTTGACCCCGACCCACAGAAAGTGCTGCAGGGAGTCATGTAAGTCCAGGGAGGGCGAGGGGACAGACAGACAGACAGAGGGAATGACCGACCTCTGTTTGCATGCTGCTTTCCTGTGACAATCTATTTCAAAATGCATTTCAGTCACCAGTGGGACTTCTTATTGCTCTCGCCCTCCTTCTCTCTGTCTCAGTGGTTATTTTTAACTTCCGAAGGGACTGGCTCTGGTTACGGCTCTCCGAGCACCTGAGTGGCTTGAATGCCTGCTACAGCTGTACTTTTCCATTAGCCTCACTCACCTGCCACATGATATCATCAGGGCCTGCAGAGCAGAGGGAACCCTGTGTGGGGGGAGGAAAAAGACACGGATGGAACCGCAATTAAGCCTTCTGCTGGGCTGCCTGTGAAAACACGACGGTATACACAGGCGACGGACAACGGGCAGAGACATGACAGCGCAGATGAACAATGTCTGCTAGAAGCCTTGTTCCAATTTAGAAATATCTGCCTGCCGTCTTCATAACTTCTTTCCGCAGAAATAAGCTGTAGGTTTGCGGGCCGTAATCAGAGCGTTATTAACTCTTAACCTTTGACAACAAATTTGTCTTTGATGCCTCAAATAGGTCGCCGTGTGTGTGTGTGTGTGTGTGTGTGCGTTTGCGTGTGTGTGTGTCCAACTTCACAGTGACATGAAGAACGCCGTCATAGGAAACAACAAGCAGAAGGCCAATCTGATTGTCCTGGGAGCTGTGCCGAGGTAATCCTACCGGACTGGGAAAAACACATGGACGCAACAACAATGCATGGTGGAAGAGTTCACCTGGTGGCGGTTTCTTTTTTTCTTCCCTTCTGTGGTTGCAGGTTACTTTACCTGCTGCAGCAGAACTCGTCCAGCCCGGAGCTGCGGACCGAGTGTGCCGTGGTGCTGGGCAGCTTAGCCATGGGCACGGAGAACAACATAAAGTCCCTGGTGGACTGTCACATCATCCCTGCCCTTCTTCAAGGTTGCGCACGTGCACACACACACACACACACACACGTACACCCACTGCATGCAGAACGACACATTTGGTGAGACCAGGACCTTCACAGCGTTCCGTGTTTTGCACTCACAGGTCTTTTGTGTCCGGACCTGATCTTCATTGAAGCTTGTCTTCGATGTCTCCGAACGGTCTTCATCAGTCCGGTTACTCCTGTTCAGCTGCTCTACACTGTAGGTTGTCTTGTACTTGTCCTGCCATGTGCTGTGCACATTCTGTCCTGCTGGGGTATTACCAGCACTCACTTAACTGGAACAAAGCCGCTTCTAACTAATTCCCATCACATTTGGCGATGTTTTTTAGGACCCCACTGTGATCCCCCATCTAATGTCTCTACTGAGCCGCTCACAGAGAACCCAGGAGTACATCACACAGATCTTCTCCCACTGTTGTAAGGTATTTGTTGGTATTCTCTCACACACACACACACACACACACACACTTGAAGCCAGAAAGTGATTCAGCCTTGATTGGACGTTGGCTGTCTGCAGACCCCAGAGCACCAGACGGTTCTTTTCAGCCACGGCGCCATCCAGAACATTGCCCCTCTTCTAATGTACCCTTCATACAAGGTACACAGCCGTCCCTCTGTGTGTGTGTACATAACATTCACCCGATTGCATCACACCGCTCTTCACTCACAGCTGACTGTGTGTGTCTGCAGGTGCGCATGCAGGCGTTAAGGTGTTTCTCAGTCCTTGCCTATGAGAACACTCAGGTCTCCATGACGCTGGTGAATGGTGAGTCTCTCCTCTCCTACTCGTGTGAGCTTCACTTTTCAACCCCCCCCCCCGGGTTCATCTATGTTTCTGTTCCCGCAGTGCTGGTGGAAGGTGAGCTGCTCTCTCAGGTATTTGTCCGAATGATGCAAAGGGATCAGCCCATCGAAATGCAGCTAACAGCAGCCAAATGGTGAGCGACTTGAAACCGCTTCAATCGATATGAATGGATCACCGTACCCTTTTATTTCCGAGAGTGACCTCCCCCCCCCCACCTCCCCCTACCCCTCCCCACCCCCTTCTAATTTCCAGTCTAACGTACATGTGTCGAGCGGGGGCCATCAGGACAGACGACAGCTGCGTAGTCCTGAAGGTTAGGCTTTGAGCAGACCTATTTATTCGAATCGTCATTGGCGCTCCTTTGTTAAATGTGACCCCCCCCCCCCCCCCCCCCCCCCCCGCCTCCCCACCCAGGCGCTGCCGTGCCTGGTGCGGATGTGCAGCAAAGAGCACTTGCTGGAGGAGCGGGTGGAGGGCGCGGAGACGCTGGCCTACCTGATGGAGCCCGACGTGGAGCTGCAGAGGATCGCGAGCACCACCGACCACCTGGTGGCCATGCTGGCCGACTACTTCAAGTACCCCAGCTCTGTGTCCGCCATCAATGACATCAAGAGGGTGAGTCAGGGGGTCGCAGCGGGCCCCTGTCATGTGACTCGCGTACCGGGGAGAGCGGCTGGTGTTGTTAAAGTTTCAACCCTCCATTTAATCAAATGTGATGCAAGAGTTTACTTTCTGCTCCGTCTCCCGCAGCTGGATCACGACCTGAAGCACGCACACGAGCTGAGACAAGCTGCTTTCAAACTGTACGCCTCGCTGGGCTCCAACGACGAGGACATTCGCAAAAAGGTGACCCTTTTCCTCCGGGGGGGGGGGTTCTGTATTTCTGCATACACCATCAACCACGGGGCTATCGTGTTGTATTTCTAATGCATGGGTTGCCCTGCCTTCAGATCACAGAGACGGAGAACATGATGGACCGAATAGTCAGCGGCCTATCAGAATCCAGCATCAAAGTCCGTTTGGCGGCCGTCAGGTGCGACCTTCTCTAGTTGTATGTGTCTGCTAGCGTGCAAATGAAGTAAATCGCCTTAATTCTGGCGTGACATTTTTTTTTCCCGGCAGTTCTACAAACTTCACGTTGAAAGTATTTTGTTTGTGCTGTCGTTCATTTCTGTATTTATTTAGTGAGATGCCTTGATGGACGCAAACCCTTTAGCGTCCTTGTCTTCCTCCTCTCTATGCTAACATTTCATTAAGGGATATTGCAAATGAGTCTATTTAAATTCAAGTTTTGTTAAGAGTTTTACGATGACAATGTTTCCAGGCGAACTTGTAACCGGTGAACGAACTCGCCCGTGTCGGTCTGCTCCCGCTGGTGCTTTTGTTTCCCAGGTGTCTTCACAGTCTGTCGCGGTCGGTGCAGCAGTTGAGGACGAGCTTCCACGACCACGCGGTGTGGAAACCCCTCATGAAGGTCAGTGCAGCGGACGCCGTCTCTTGCAGGCTCAGAGGCCCGCCGTTTGTGCGCTCGCACTGAGAATGTCGCCTCTGTACGCAGCTGTTGCAGAACGCCCCGGACGAAGTCCTGGTCATGGCCTCCTCTACACTATGCAATCTGCTCCTGGAGTTCTCCCCCAGCAAAGAGGTCCGCACGCGCGCACACACACACACACACACACAGAGAGAATGACTCGTGTCACTTTATTACTCCCTTCAATGCTGAGGGCAATTGTTTGCGTTGATCCGCAGCCCATCCTGGAGTCGGGGGTGATTGAACTACTATGCAGTCTGACCCACAGCGACAGTCCTGCACTCCGGGTCAATGGGATCTGGGCCCTGATGGTGACTTCTTTCTTACACTAGTTTGCTGTCTACAACCATCACGTATTTAAAGTGTCCTACATCTGCTTTCATGATAAACCGGAAGCTTGTGACTTGCAGCACTGAATGTGTGTGTCTTTTGTGTTCAGAACATGGCGTTCCAGGCCGACCAGAAGGTGAAGGTGGAGATCGTTCGGACTTTGGGTACAGAACAGTTGTTCCGCCTGCTGTCAGACCCCGACTGCAACGTGCTGATGAAGACCCTCGGTCTGCTGCGCAACCTGCTGTCAACGCGCCCAGTGAGAAACACACACACACACAAGCATGATGGGAGACATTTTTATTAATGTCCAGGAAATGAAACGCTTGTATGACTGCTTCCTTGTGTTGAGTTTTTTTTATTTTTCATGGCACAGACCGATCTAGTGCGTGATGTTCTTCACAGCTGTAGTTCGCCCGAGCGCAGGTCCCGATCGCTGCGTGCTTTCCGATGGACTTAATATTAATGCTCCAGCATGCATGTGCTGACTTTGCATAGACTCTTGCATGCATGCTGATTTTTTATTTTTGTTTGGCGCGCAGCACATAGACCAGATCATGAGTTCTCATGGGAAGCAGATCATGCAGGCGGTGACCCTCATCCTGGAAGCGGAGCACAGCACAGAGGTCAAAGAGCAGGTGAGCCGGGCCTCCGTTGCTTTACAAATGGTTTCCATACAGAATTTGCACAAAAAGTGGTTTTGACGTTCTGCCGGCACGAGTCCTTTGTTCAGTTTTGCATGTCGAGCGGAGCTTTCTGGAGAGAAGCAGTCGTCAGTTTGGAACAAAATGTTCAGACGACGGCGCTGATGTAACTCTCTTTTTACCCGTCAGACGCTGTGCATCCTCGCCAACATCGCCGACGGCAACACAGCCAAGGAACTCATCATGACCAACGATGACATGCTCCAGAAAATCAAACACTACATGGTACCACAGGCCTCGTGATCGCATCCAGGCTTGGGCGCATGGCTGCATGCATCCTCCACCCCCCCCCCCCCCCCCCCCCTTGCCCCCTTCCCTTCTCGTGTACTGAGTTCTCATGGGAAGCACATGGCTGCAGTGTGCCGAGCTGTGGAGAAGCTTCCACTCGCTGTCCTCTTGGATTCTTCACTGTTCGTTTTGCTTTCACGCCCTCTGGCGTTTTTGGACAATAGTGCGCCAAACGGCTTCCCACGTCCCCGTGCTAAGGTGCCAAGCGCGATTAGCAGCCGAGCTTTAGACTCCCTATTCAGGCCATGTGACCTGTGCTTTTGCTCCAATTTTTTTTCTTCCCCTCACTTGCAAATTTTTCTGACTCTTCTGCTCTTCCTGCAGGGACATTCCAATGTGAAACTGCAGCTCGCTGCCACCTTCTGCATCTCAAATCTAATCTGGAACGAGGAGGACGGTAAGAGACGCAACGCGCAGGAGGGGGGGGCTCCGAGAGAGGAGACTGGGGGAGGAGGGGAGAGCTGTTCTCTTTTTCTGGTGAAATGTTCTCACATTACAGCAGAAAAACAAGCAGCATTTACCCCCCGAAAGCGCCACAGGGGGGCACAGGCTGCACCAAATGAAGCCACCTTAGCTGCAATGCTAATGTTGCTAGCAATAGATAACTACGTTTCAGATATTCCAGCTGCCGCATGCTAATGTTTCACCCAACAACGTCTGTCCTGTCTGGTCTCGGCATGAGGCCAATTTTTGTCTTTGAACCGTACTGGAGATTCGGAAACACAAGTAATTTGTTTTGTCGTCCCGTCTTTCAGTTCATGCAGTGGTCAACAGCGATTGTGCCCACAAAGGTCAGCACAGCTCAGGTCATAAGTTACACAAATTTCAACTTCTTCTAGACGCAAAGTGAAGTCTGTTAGATGACGATGGTGCACTAAAATGCTTGAAGAAATAGCCATTTCTGCCTGTTTTTATTCATGAAAAATTAGTTTTAAACGTTGCCACTTAAATAATGTGTGTGTGTTGCGCCCTCAGGTTCTCAGGAGCGTCAGGATAAGCTGAGAGAGATGGGCTTTGTGGACGTCCTGCACAAACTCACCCAGGCCTCTGACCCCAACCTGTGCGACAGGTGAGTCAGAACAGCCAATCACAGACACACACACACTCGCAAAAAGACCGGTTCGACTGATCCGCCCCTCTCTTTCAGGGCGAAGACGGCAATGCAGCAGTACCTAGCGTGACCCCAAAGGGGGCGCAGTCCTAACGGCCGGGATGGTGGAGAGAGGTGGGGGGGGACGGCGGGGGCAACCTTTTGTCTCCTGTTGGGTTCGACCTCGAGGCTCGTTTCGTTGCACAAAAGAAACCCTTTTTGGACCCGTGGCTGAGCCTCCCCCCCCCATCACGCCCCTTATGACATCACCACAGCAGTTCAGCTCCATCCAAACCCCATCGTGGAGATTCTGAGACCGTGGGTGGTGCAAAATCAACGTTTGGGAGGGATTGTTCCCCTTTTTTTTTTTTTTTTTAAGGGGAGGGGGGGTTCATCAATGAAGTGATTTTGATTACATTTTTTCCTTTTTGGGACGTGATGTTGATTTCTTTTTCTGTTGTTGGAGTCTGGAACCTGAAGCGGCACCATGTGGGTGCGTGTGGACTCCCGGAGGCGGAGACACAAGAGCTGCGCGTTTATTTTGAATGCGTAAGAACAGGAACGTTCAGGCGTTGCCAACAAGGACACATGTTTGAAAATACGGAAACATGGACGGCCTATTTTGAAATATTGATGTTTTTTTTTTTTTTTCTTTTTTGTGAATACATACCTCGTAAATTTATAAATATAAACATAAATATATATTTTTGGATTTTTATTTTAGACCCTCTGTGTTCCTTTTTGTTCGATGGTTTCTCGACCACAGTTCACTGAAGTCTGATTCAAGTATGTGACTATGGTCTCCAGAGGTGAATACGAAAGTACGAAGTGTTTCCATTGATTCAAAAGAAAAACATTGACAGCCGTGGTTCCGCGTCCCTTCTGTCCAGCAGCCTTTATGATCCCAATGGGAAGTGTAGCTCCAGAGTGCTGACTCTGAGGAGTGCCCCCCCGCCCCCCGCCAGGATGCACCAGGATGCAGTGTTGTTCCCTCACATCACTACTGAAAGAACGAATGTTACCATTGAAAATATATGCAGAGCCGAAGAAGGATTTCCTCTGTGTCTTATTTCTCGTGTGTGTGTATCAAATGTTTTTCCTAATTCATTTGTTTAATATTCTTCTTTAGCTTTTTACATAAAAGAGGATGTGTGATTTTTTTTTTGTTGAGATGGTTGGACGATGAGCTCTGAAAACGATTGTTCCAGAGAGTAACGCAGGACTCTGAGCTCTTACAAAACAACACTTCTTTATTGTCGTACAGCATGGAATCCCCGTAAGAGCGTTTTTTTTTTTAATGTAACAGCGGCCTTTAATAAAACATCTGGACCAGCCTCATACTCCCACCAGCCCTCCACAGCTGTAAAGCAGCCACATTCCTCATGCAAAAAAGAAAAAAGAAAAGCTGCAACATGCATTTAAACCCCACCGACCCCCCCCTTGCCCCCTCCCCCAGTCCTCCCACACAGCATCACAACTCCGGACATCAATGGGAGGTCTCTGCGTTTAGTGAGTTGAGAGCCCCCCCCCTGCGTGTGTGTGTGTGTGTGTGTGTGTGTGCGCTACATTAGAATTGCGGAGTGCGTCTAATTGTGGGTTTCTGTAACATCTCACTGCTCGCATCGTACAAAAATAATCATAAATTCACAGCCTGGCTAAATAAATGTGGTAGGTTTTTAGGTAAATGTGCAAAGTGTTCTCTGGACTCCGAGCGGTTTCGGGGGACTCTGTGTGGAGAAGAAGGCACGAATGGCTGGATGGCTGAAGCTGGACGAGGGATCAACCGTTACACGTTACACGTTACATGTTACATGTGTGTTCAGGGGTACGTCTTTGGCACACGCCGCCCGCTCAGTGGGGCAACGTGGACTGCAAAGCTTAAAACCAATTGAAACAAGTGACGCGTGGTTTCTTTTTTTAATGGGCCTGTGTGTGTGTGTGTGTGTGTGTGTGTGTGTGCGTGTCCCAGTGGCTGCGGGGGGGTCGACTGACGCTGCTGAAGTGTTGATACTGTAAGACAATTTGTGCCGCTGGGAGAACTGCGTCACGCTGCGGCGTCTTCCAGCCTCCCTCATCCGACCTCCGTAGTTCCCGCCGCTTTTCATTTTGCTGCTGCTCTGTCGCCTCAAAGTTTGAACGCCGGCTCCTCCTCCTCCTCCTCGTCGTCGATGAAGCTGATGTGCTCCGCGGAGGACTTCGCCTCCTCCACCTGCCGCCCCCACTCGTGCATCTCCAGCTCCTGGGGCCGAGCGGCGTTACGCCCTGGTGCACTCTGGGTATCCCCCTGCCTTCTCCTCGCACTGACAAAGTCCAGAGACAAGGGCAGGGAGACGGTGCACGCAGGGGGGGCGGAGTGGGAAAGTGTCAGCTGACCCACTCCGGGGGAGGACGTGAGCGAGGGGGGAGCCGAGCGGGGCCAGGACGTGGGGGGGGGAGGTGGAGGGGTGTCCTGTGAGGGAGGCGGAGGCAGCAGTAGGCCTCCAGGTGGGTGGGGGCCCCGGCAGTGGGAGAGGGACATGGTGAAAGGGGGGGAGGGGGAAGGGGTGTAAGACGCCGGGGGGGGCGGGTGCTGCTGCAGCGAGGGCAGATGCACCCCGTTACTGGAGGAGGCGTGGAGGCTTCGGGGGACTCCATCGGGAAGCCCTTCCTCCGGGGAGGGAAGGAGGGAGAGGGTGGAGAGGGTGGAGAGGGTGGAGAGGGTGGGGCCCTCGACCTCGGCCCCCGGGGGTTTGGGCGGGCGCTCCGGCGACGCCGGAGAGGAAGAAGAAGAAGAAGAAGAAGAACTGTGAGTCTTTGGTGCATGGGGAGTCGGGAGAAGGCATCCTGGCAAATCCACGGCGTCTGTGTCTCCGCTGTCCAACAGGGAGTGGCTGCCGGGTCTCTGGGGGGGACACGGTGCGGCGGCGGGCGGCACCACCACGTGACAGGTGCTCGGAGGCGGGGTCCAATGTGGCACCGTGGTCATCAGGGAGGGTTGCGGGGCGGTTTGGAGGAGGGGCTTGAGCAGACGCGTCATTTCCTGCAGCTCCTGGCTGAGCATGAAGACTTGTTTAGAGAGGCTGTTCATCTGGGTGGTGAGAGGGAGAGACGCTCAGTGTTACGCACACACGCACACACACACACCCACGCACACTACTAAATCAAATAACAAGGTCAGTCCAAGTTTCTTTTTGTTGTGGAGGATAATGGGAGCTTAAACAACAAAAAGGCAGATGGCTGCTTCTTACTCAAATGATAAAACAAATAAACAAAGCTTTTTTTGTGGAGTTCTTTAGACTGATAAACCATCATCATCGTCATGATGGAGCACTCACCTCTTCAGTTAGTTTGGACACACTCTGCTTGATCTCCGAGTGCTCCCGGATTCCTACACACACACACACACACAAAACATGCAAGAACATTAATCCTGTAGAAACGAAAGTACTCCTCTGTCAATGAGGCTGGTGTGTGTGTGTGTGCGTGCGTGCGTGTGCGTGTGTGTCTGTTACCTGGGTACGGAGAGGGCGAAGCAATAGGTGACATGCTGGGACTGAACTCAAACTTCTGTGAGGAGGTGCAGTTGCTCTCCGTTTCGATGCCGTCCACGAATCTATGCAGCAGAAAAGGGACGATGGGAAAAGAGGAAAATCAGCTCAGAGAGCGAGTCCTAATTACAGCGTGTGTGTGTGTGTGTGTGTATGTGTGTGCGTGCACGTGCATGCGTGTGTTGGCTGCTGAGGAAGTCATTAAGTTCTGTGCACACATTTTGGGACACTTTCGGCAAGAAGATACGCAGCCACGTGATCCACCAATAGCCCACTGGTTACCATGGCAGCCACACACACACACACACACACACACACACACACACACACACACACACACACACACACACACACACACACTGCGTCAGCTGCTGCTCCTTCTGTGTTGTGCGTGTGTGTGTGCGTGCGTGCGTTACCTCGGGCTGAGCTCGGACGGCGCGCTGCAGAAGCTGACCACGGGGATCTGCAGGGTGGCGGGGCGGCAGTGCTCGGGCGGCGCGCGGAAGGGCCTCGGCTGCAGGAGCGGGGAGCGCAGCGGCGAGCTGAGGCCCCTGCCGAGGCGCAGCGGGGAGCGGGCGGCCCGCGACACCGCGTTGGGCGGGTCGTCGCCCTCCTCGTCCTCGCGGATCGGCGGCAGCTTCTTCGCCGGGCCGCCGTTGCTCTCCCAGTCCACCTGCGGGGGTCAAGCGGAGGGTCGGACCGGAGACGCAGTGGCGCTGGGCTGCCAGCAGGGGGCGGACGGACACAAGAGTCTCCGCCGTCGATTTGTTGTGATGCACTGAGCTCCCTGTTTGTAACCAGAGAGCATCTCGAGGACTCACTGCCACCACAAATACAACCACCGCATGTTCCGTCATCAATTACCGGGTTTCTGAGAACACCAAAGGGCGGATGTTCTATTAAGTGCCCCCCCCCCCATTAGCTTTAATCGCCTTTTCAAGCTCGCCTTCTATTCATTTCCTTCTTGCCGTTTCTTATGTCTGTCATCGTGGATATTTATCACAATCAGTATTTCATTCGTTTCTGTTTCTGCTGCTATCCGTGTTGCTTTTGATTCCGTCGTCGCGCACGGAGACGAGTGAACGTGCACGCGCGCTGACCGTAGGAGGCCGTGAAGCTCCTCTCTCGGTAGATCACGTGAGATGGGTGAATGCCGGAGAGAGGAGATCAGGAGAGCAGGGCGAGTGACTTCATTTCCAAATTTCCAATTCTCTTTTGTTTCGGAGTGAATATTGTTTTGCCAGCCTGCAAGAAGAAGCCGGTCACGCTACAGTTACTACATACTGCTGCTGCTGCTGACTTGTTCCTCATCACTTTGCTCCCAGCATGCGCACACACACACACACACACGCACACTCCCTCCCTCCCTCCCTCCCTGCAGTTACACTCGTCCTTGTTCCCCATCAGCAATGTCCCTGCTTATGAAGTGAATAATTCAGGCTGTCTTCCGCGCGCCGGGTCGCCCAAACTTCCAGAAGTGACTGAAAACAACGCAGGACTTTTCTGTGTGAGATCGAAAGAGAAGACGTCGAAAGTTTGAGCTCACAAGATGCCGAAAAACCAGACATCCCGCTTTCCTTCCGTGGCTGGGGGGGAAACAGATGCCCTCTGCTTCTTATTCATATATTTCGTAAATGTGTTTTTCTTTTTAATGTTCTTTCAAGTTTTATATTTAATATAGAATAAAATATGTCTGAGTCATTTAATCCCCTCATAAAATACAACAATAAAACAGTCCTTCTGCACGTGTGGTAAGAGGTTCAACATTCAACCAGACACCCGAAAAACGATTTCATTGCATCCACCTCCGAAATGAAACTCCACCTTTGGGGGTTAATTCTCCTCCACCAGCTCTGATGCAATAACGCCAACGGGGCCCTGGAGTGACTGCAGTGAGCTACCGCCCCTCCTCTTCCCCTTGACCCCCACCTGTCCCTTTAATTAAGTCTCTCCCTCAACCCGCCTGCTCAGCATTCTCTCTGCTCCCCCCCCCCCACCCCCCCTCGGTTACACCGTGATGTATTTTTAGCTCTCTTATTCTAATCTTAGCTCCAGAGGAACACCAGGGGAGTGCTTCTGCAACGCGGGGGCGGGATAAGCGTGGCCCTGCCGCGTGCCGGCGAGTGTTTGACTGCCTGTCTGTCTCACTCAGTGTGTGTGTGTGTGTGTGTGTGTGTGTGTGATCGAGTCATTCAGCAGTCTGAGAGCAGTGAGACTTCAATTCTAACTCCCCCTCCCCCCCCTCCCTGTGTATCACCTCATTCCTTCTCATCGAGTCCACACCAGCCAGCAGGTCTCCTCTTCGTTGCTATGACGACTGTTTAATGATCAGGATTGCCTCTTTATGTCTCTGACTGCGTTTCCTCGATGCAAACACACTCCGCTGGCCGCAGAAAGGTGCTCCACGCCACATCTGGAGGCCGCGGCGCGATATCTGCACACATCTGCACCACACTCACACTGCGCAGAGTCGCTCGGCCGCGCCGTAGAAAAGGGGGTTAGAGGAAGAGCAGAGCAGAGAGCTCCCTCCCCCCTCTCGCCTCCCCCCATCTCTCCCCCCGTCAACCTTTCTCTTCTCTTCTCCTCGCCTGGCTGAGCTATTTATACCGAGCTGGATCCAATCTTAGCGGCGTCTGCGGGGGAACACGGTTATTTTTAGCAACGGGGCGGCTTTAAACAGAAACACGGAGCTATTCTGGTCCCTGTGTTTTGCTCCCTCTGCTGCTGCATCAGCCACAGGCCCTGTGTGTGTCTGTGTGTGTGTGTGTGTGTGTGTGTGTGTGTGTGTGTGTGTGTGCGCTATGAAGAAAGCACTTTGAGGCTTGGCCTGTGAACGGGGGGTGCGTGCACAGCTCTTACACGTGAGACCCCTCTCTGGGTGCACATTAGAATTTCATTTTGGATTTGCACTTTTGAGGCTGCACATGGAGAGGTGGGACTGATCTGAAGGGGGGGTTCGAGACTCAAGGGCATCTGCTGAGTTTCTTGTCCTAACGAGAAAACTTTCTTGTTTTCACTAAATGCTTTTGAGCTGATAATCTACATTACTCACGTTATCGTTTCCTCCAGATCGATACCAGAGGATTCCGCTCTTAAAAGACACTTTTCATCTTATATCCTAAAAAAAGGTCCACGTTATTGTACACATTTATGAATACACATCATCTAAATGCCGCTGTGAGACTGCTGCACCATCAGACCACTAACTGCTCCTCCACCTGCAGCAGGTCCTGATGGAGTAACACTGATACTCCTCCACCCTCCACCGTGTTCTTCTTGGTACATTGTATAAGTACTTGTACTTTTGAGTGAGTATCTTACTGTTTGTTTAGTGGACATCTGGATAACATGTATTTTATATTCTTATAATGAAGCTGTTTAATAACTTGCCGTGCATTGTGATCCGTGCAGCTGGCGGCCGTGAGCAGATGCTCTTCTTAATGTTCCTTCTTGTAGGTTCACATGTTCGATCCCCGGTGCTCAATGTCAAATTGCTTTGGGTTGATATTTGCATTACTGCATATGGCATTCTGCATGGTCCTACTTTTATTAATGGAATAATAGCGACCCTTTGTACTCACGTCGGCCCCGTGGCCCTCCCGCAGGTTGTACGTGAGGTCGTGCTGGATCTCGCTGATGAACTTCTGGGCGTACTCCGGGTAGAGGCGGAGGACCTCGCGCAGGCCCTTCAGGCTGATGTACTGCAGGTCGCAGTAGGTCAGGGCCTTGACGTTGGCGTTGGTCTTGATCACCTGCTCCTTCGTCAGGGAGTCCGAGCCGATCAGATCGCCTTTACCTGTGCACACGCGGACGCGTCTGAGCCTCTGAGGCGCATTCTGCCTCAGAGTAGTGAATTAAACACACAGCATCAAAAATAGATCAAAGGAATGGACCGGCAAGGCGAGGCAGCAAAGACGCCAGGGGGAAGGCGTTGCATTGAATGCTAAATGTACGTCAGAAATACTAAAAGCGGTGGAGTCGGATGAGGTCGCCATGAACGAGCTTTGTGTGAAAATAATAATAATCATAATCCTTGTTTCTTTTTTGTAAGCATCCACTTCTTTTTTCATCACGTTAGTGGAGTTTTCCCTCTTTTAACTGGCCTCATGCGAGTCCTGGAATACTCCTTTAACATGCGAGACTGGATTTCACCATTTCAAGCATAACTCTTCTCCTCATGCATTCAAATATTTGCTTTATTCTTCCGCATAAACTTCAACCACAAATCCAACGCAGCATCTGCACACATTCCGCGCGGGCGGGCGACCCTCGGGTGGGAAGGTCGCCACGAGCCAAAATCAGACCCGCGCACGAAACCCAACGCTTCACACGGCCGCTACGAACGGCGTTCAGTCGTTTCATTTTCCTGGTGTGGAAGTAAGAGAGCAGCACTTCGCAGCAGCAGCAGTCTAACATGCATTAAAGCTCTGCAATGCAAAGTGCTGGTGTGTGTGTGTGTGTGTGTGTGCGTGTTTTATTGAGTGAGTCTCAGTATCTCATCAACCCTGCGTGATTTGCCAAATGTCTTTGTGACGCTAATTGAATGAACGCTCACAGACCTGTTCGGGTCAGACTCGGACCAAACAAACAGGAGCGCGGCGTGATTTCTGGAAGGAGGCCGTGGTTCCCGGTGAGGCCTCGGCGGGTCGGACCCGCGGCTTCAGCCGTTAATAACCGAGGCGCTTTAATAATGTAAGTATGTATGTTCATTATTAATACCAGCGCAGCACCGTGCGTCATGAACAAGACCTAATGTGGGCCGGGGGCTGCAAGATAAATCCACTCCTCTTCTCTCACACACACACACACACACACACACACACACACACACACACACACACACACACACACACAGGTACGGCCCATTAATTCAATGCCTCCTTAGCTTTTGAGAAAGTGTTCTTTGAGACGGACGCATCCATCCACATCCATCCATCTGTGCGTCTCTCACTTTGTCCGTTGCACACGGACGCAAATAACACACCTGGGAAAGCTCGCCGCGTTCTAGTGGATTAGTGTTGCGGCGGCTTCGGAGCGCATCCAGTGGAAATTAGATTTCAGCCGGCCGACTGAGGAGATGATTCTGAGCCGTTGTCACAGGTGCGACATTGTTTCCGACCGCTCAAACTCCAATTTGCCGGATTGCGCTCGATGCCAGTTGCGTCTGACTTTTGCTGCCGAGTGTCGGTCGGTTCGGTTTTTTTGTAATTTAATCATTTTAATTGTGTTGCGTCTCGGTAAACATAATTAACTGGCAAAAAGCGACACGGGGATTAGCTTCCGTGTGAACGCCGCTTCCCTCTCGCCAGATTCATTTGGAGATTTTGCAAACAGAAAGGCTGGAAAGCAAATTTAAAATGGAAAGCATCCTTTACAAAAGGATCAAAATTGACCCTTTAAGTGATGTGAAATCACGGTGATGTGCTTTATAGCCATGTGCCACATATCCCAATGTGATCCACGAGCAGTGCGATTGTGTTTCTCAAATATTCGTACTATCCGCACAAAACACACGGCTGCCGCCTTCAGTCACTCGTTCCATCCGTTGGTTCATCTATTCTCTGCCATATGTGAGGTCCAATGGCGTCGTAGATCTCTATTGCCACTGGATTGTGTGTGTGTGTGTGTGAGTGTGTGTGATGTCTGGTAAAACCCTTTGCAGCAGCTCTTTATCAGCCGTAAGCCTTCATCTGTCCTTCTCTCCTTTGTCTCCCTCATCAGCCTAATTTCCACTAAAATCCAAAGTTGCTTCGCAGTTCTGATTGGATAAAACCACCCCTGTGATTAAAAACAATTTTTACTTCGTCAACACAACGGTATTTCAATACAAAGACATTTTCCATCTCACATCCTCTCATTAAGTCTCCCTTTGACAGGCAGGTGTCTAAAAAAAGCTACGAGAGTCCAAGAATGAACTGAAGCCATGTGCTGCTATTATTTCAATGAAATTGGGAAACAGCTCAAATCTTTATTGTGGTTATGTTAACTAATTAATACAGAGAGAAATAAATGGTATTTTGTATTTAGTTGGGTGCATTGGACCCCCTCCAACTGCCAAACTCTCTCTCTCTCCCTCCCCCTCCCCCTCTGACTCACCCAGTATGGCCAGCACGGTGTTGTCCTTCAGGACCTCCATGGAGCCCGAGCACACGAAGTAGATGGCCTGCAGGGCGTCTCCCTGGCGTATGAGGAACTCGCCCGGCGCGCAGAAGGAGGTGCGGATGATGAGGGAGAGCGAGCGCAGGCAGCCCCGGCTGGCCGACTCGAACAGCGGCAGCTGCAGCAGCTCCTTGTTCAGGTGCATGGCGATGTCGGCCCTCAGCTCGTCGGGGAAGTCCTTCAGCAGCTGTCGGGGGCGAGAGGCGGCGTTTCGAGGCGCAAACGGAACACGGGGAGCTCAGGCGGGGGGGGGGGGGGGGGGGGGGGCGCTCACCTCGCTGACGTCGATGCCGTTGTTGACCGACCAGGTGGTCTGGAAGCACTCCAGCATGCGCTGCTCCAAGGCCTTGGGCAGCCGGTGCACCCGGATGAAGTCCTTCAGGTCCTTGGTGCGGGTGTGGTAGAGCGAGCGGCGCGAGTACATCCTCTGGATGATGGCCGTCACGTTGCCGAACACCACTGCGTGCATCAGCGCTGGAGGAGGACGACACGGGGCGCGCTTGATTGGCCTTTAACTGGAAGGCTGCAGAAGATCCCTTAATGCTTCTGCACAGCAGGGAGGTTTATAATATATCTGTATAAGCCCCGAAGAAGTTAAAGGGCGCCGGCTTTAAAGGACCCAGCGGCTCCAAAACCGGCCTCGAGTGGATCACTGCTTCCACAAAACACACGGCTGGAATCAAAATAACTGAATAAAGCTCTCATTTAAATATGACAAATGCCTCCTGGTCGCTGTGTTAATGGTTAATGAACAGTTTGGCGTTAAATGTGCACACGCCTAACCAGCCGGTGTCTTATAACTCCAGAGCGGTTTCTCTCCCGAAATTAAAGAGCAGCGGCAGAAACGTCTCTCGGATCAGAGGAGACGCCGCCGCTCCATCGACACGCAGACTTGATCAGTGACGACATGTATAGCCGCATGTCGTCATTCCGCCGCTGGTTGTCGAGGTGGTGCCCAGTAAATAATGTGGGCTTCGTTGATCACTGGAAGACGTTTTGGGGAGAGCCTGGTCTGATTAGGAGGGACGGCATCCATCCTACCCTGGATGGAGCTCAACTCATTTCTAACAATCTGACCCAGTTTCTTAGTGGACTTAATCCATGACCCAGAGTTCAGACCAGGAAGCAGAGTCGCAGTCTTACACACTTCTCTGCGCTTCCATCTGAGCGGTCACTCACCCAAACCATAATTAACCCTATAATTAACCTTATAGAGACCGTATCTGCCCCACGGACACCTTTTGTTAAATTAAAGGTAAACAACCGAGGAGTTATATTAAATAACTTAATTAAAGTTAAAACCATTAATGCAACAGTGCAACAAAATAGGAGAGTTAAAGGGGGACTTTTGAATATTAGATCTCTGTCATCTAAAGCTGTTTTAGTAAATGAACTAATATCTGATCTCCATGTTGATGTATTTTGTCTTACTGAAACATGGATGTCAGATGGGGAATATTTTACCTTAAATGAAGCGACTCCTCCGAGTCATGTTAATACTCATATCCCTCGAGGCACAGGCCGAGGGGGTGGAGTAGCAGCTATTTATGACTCCTGCCTTTTAATAAACTTTCAACCTAAACTAGATTATAACTCATTTGAAAGCCTGGTTCTCAGTCTTTCGCAACCAACCTGGAAAATGTTCCAGCCGGTTCTCTTTGTAATAGTGTACAGGGCGCCAGGTCCTTATTCAGAATTTTTATCTGAATTTTCACAGTTCTTAACGAGTTTGGTCCTTAAAACGGACAAGGTAATTATAGTGGGTGATTTCAACATTCACGTGGATGTCGATAACGACAGCCTTGGTACTTCATTTCTTTCATTATTAGATTCAGTTGGTTTTTGTCAGAGGGTAAATAAACCAACTCATTGCTTTAACCACACACTCGACTTGGTTCTTGTGTATGGTATTGAGATAGAACATTTAACAATCTTTCCACAGAATCCTCTTTTGTCGGACCATTGTCTGATAACCTTCGAATTTCTACTACCGGAACCTCCTCCTGCCAAAGGTTTCTACAGTCGATGCCTATCGGATACCGCTGTAGCTTCATTTAAAGAAGCGATTCCTTCTGCTCTAAGTTCAGTGTCCTGTTTCAAAATACCGGACGACTCCTATGAAAACTTCAGTCCGTCCCAAATCGATAATCTTCTCGATACTGCTACGGACTCTCTGAGAGCGACGCTGGACGCTATTGCTCCTCTGAAAAAAAAAGAATGGCAACAAGTAGGAAGTTTGCACCTTGGTATAACCCTCAAACCCGCAACTTAAAGCAAACTGTACGGAAGCTTGAACGACTATGGCGTTCCACCAAATCAGAAGGATCTAGGCTAGTCTGGAAAGACAGCCTTAAAACATATAAGAAGGCTCTCCGGAGTGCAAGAGGATCTTACTACTCATCACTAATAGAGAAAAACAAAAACAACTCCAGGTTTCTCTTCAGCACTGTGGCTAGGCTGACAGAGAGTCACAGCTCTGTTGAGCCATGTATTCCTCTGGACCTCAGCAGTAACGACTTCATGAACTTCTTCAATGATAAGATTCTGACTATCAAAGAGAAAATTGATGGTCTCCTGCCCTCAACTAGTGCCGACCCGTCCTCGGATGTAGGAACCCTGGGTGCAGCAGTGGGCCCTGATGCCTACTTGGATGGCTTCTCTTCCATCACCCTGGATCAACTGACTTCTACAATTTCGAAGTCTAAATCTTCTACTTGTCTCTTGGATCCTATTCCAACGAAGCTGCTTAAGGAAGTTTTTCCTTTAATTAGCACGCCTTTACTGGATATTATGAATCTGTCCTTGTTGACAGGTCATGTACCACAGTCCTTCAAGATAGCTGTAATTAAGCCTCTTCTTAAGAAACCTACTCTTGCTCCGGAGGTGTTGGCTAACTACAGACCGATCTCTAATCTTCCCTTCCTCTCGAAGATCCTTGAGAAATCCGTCGCAAGTCAACTATGTGACTTTCTTCAGAGCAATGCTTTGTTCGAGGACTTTCAGTCCGGATTTCGAGTGCATCATAGCACAGAAACAGCCCTGGTGAAAATTACGAATGATCTCCTACTTGCATCGGACCAAGGACTTGTCTCTTTTCTTGTCTTGCTGGACCTCAGTGCCGCCTTTGACACCATCGATCATCGTATCTTGCTGCAGAGACTAGAACATTTGATTGGTATTAAAGGAACTGCACTTAGCTGGTTTAAATCCTATTTATCGGATCGATCCCAGTTTGTGCTTGTAAACGGAGAATCCTCGAAGACCACCAATGTTGGTCACGGAGTCCCACAAGGTTCTGTGCTTGGACCCATCTTATTTACCCTTTATATGCTTCCTTTGGGCGACGTTATCAGAAAACACCGCATCAACTTCCATTGTTACGCAGACGATACTCAATTGTATCTGTCGATCAAGCCAGAGGAGACCGAACAGCTCGTTAGACTTCAAGAATGTCTTGGAGACATCAAAACTTGGATGACCTGCAACTTCCTGATGCTAAACTCAGAAAAAACAGAAGTTATCTTGATAGGCCCAGAGCGCCTTCGAAGTCAGCTGTCACGTGATACAGTTTCTATGGATGGAATTTCTCTGGTATCCAGCAGCACCGTCAAGAATCTTGGAGTTCTCTTCGACCAGGATATGTCCTTCAACTCTCACATAAAGAATACTTCAAGGACCGCCTTTTTTCATCTACGTAATATATCGAAAATCAGGAATTTCCTGTCTCAAGGTGATGCAGAAAAATTAGTTCATGCATTTGTTTCCTCCAGACTGGACTACTGTAATTCTTTGTTTGCAGGGTGTTCTTGTAAATCTCTTAAGCCTCTTCAGTTGATTCAGAATGCTGCAGCACGTGTATTAACAAGAACTAATAAAAGAGACCATATCACGCCTGTATTGTCTGCTTTGCACTGGCTCCCTGTTAAATCAAGAATAGAATTTAAGGTTCTTCTCCTCACCTACAAGGCGCTTGCTGGTGAGGCACCTTCTTATCTTAAAGAGCTTGTAACACCGTACTGCCCTGCAAGGCAGCTGCGTTCTATAGATGCTGGGTTACTTGTTGTTCCTAGAGTTATTAAAAGTAGGATGGGAGGCAGAGCCTTCAGTTATCAAGCTCCTCTTTTGTGGAACCAGCTTCCACTTTCAGTCCGGGGGGCAGATTCAGTCAGCTCCTTTAAGATAAAACTTAAAACTTTCCTCTTTGATACCGCTTATATTTAGGGCTGGCTTAGGTTTTCCTGGACCAGCTCTTAGTTACGCTGCTATAGGCTTAAACTGCCGGGGGACTTTTTAGGACACACCGAACTCCTCTCTCTCTCTCTCTCTCTCTCTCTCTCTCTCTCTCTCTCTCTCTCTCTCTCTCTCTCTCTCTCTCTCTCTCTCTCTCTCTCCCCTTTTACTAAAATCCACGTTGCATTAATGCACATGACTAATTCAGCTCCTTCCCGGGAGTTCTTTGTGCTTTCTCGCCGAGCAGGTCTCTGCAGATCGTAGTCCGGTCAGGACCCTGGTCCTGACTCTGGCCGTGGCCCTGCTGGCCTGCTGCTGCTATCATCATCATCGTCATCATCATCATCATCATAATTTTAAATATGATTCATATCACTATTACCCTTTCCTAAAATCTTTGCTTTCCCTCCCCACAGTCTTCTGTGGATGGTGGTTCGATCTGACGGTGGTGGCCCCTGCAGTGGTCCTGTCATACATCTGGCCGGCTACTTGGAATTCTTTGATTAATTTCTGTTATAGAAATTGAATGTATTCTACATCTGTATGAGTCATTCTGTACACATGACATCCATTGCAGTCTGTCCATCCCGGGAGAGGGATCCCTCCTCTGACGTTCTCCCTAAGGTTTCTTCCCTTTTTTCCCTGGAAGGGTTTTTTTTTCATTTTTTGGGGAGTTTTTCCTGTGCCGATGTGAGGGTCTTGGGACGGAGGATGTTGCATGTGTACAGACTGTAAAGCCCTCCGAGGCAAATTTGTAATTTGCGATTTTGGGCTATACAAAATAAAATGAATTGAATTGAATTGAATTGAACTAACAACATCATTTTAGGATGGATGCTCCCGCAGGCGGAGTGACCCACCTCCCGTTTAGCAGAACCCTGGAGTCACGGCCTGTAAATATCCTTCAGTTGGAGCTTAAACGCAACAATTCAGAGAAGTGAATTAATCGGCCACGTGTGTTAGTCGGTTGTCACAGAGGAAACAAACTTGCATCACTCACATCTAATAAAAAAATTAAATAGGATGGCTTTGTTCCATCTCGCGTTAAACAGACCACAGCTCATGTTTTCCTTCTAAATAAGTCTTTGTTTAGGGGGGTGGGGGGCATAAACCTCTCACAGGTAACCGTTCCATTTATTTCTCATCTCTTCTTTCATTGCTTTCTCCTACAACATTCAGCCGTTGGCCATTATGGGTCAGCACAAAAGCATGCGTCGCAGACAGTTAGCATAATGAAGAGAACCGAAATCAAACGGCTCTGCTGCGAAATATCAGAAACATGGTGTCCTTGAAGAGATGGCATAAGAGTCATTTGAAAAGTGTGTAATTATCCCCTCTGCAGTGCTTACAGATAAAAAAAGAGTTTTTTTTTATTAAGACTTTTGTGTTGTTATCTCAAATAGTTGGAGCTCCAGAGTTCCTCGTATATAAAACTTCAAAGAGTATGAAATATGAAAAGAATGTGCGCCTCCTCTCGCAAGAATAAAGGCGCCACTTACTTTATTTTTAATCGAAGGCGAGCTTACACATAAACAGCATTTTCACCACGCAAAGACAGAACTGACCAATATGCTCACTGGTTATTTTTGTTAAATTTGCTGAATAAAACAACCACAAAACGCAAAAAGCGAAGGACGATCCCTCTGCAGTCAAATAAACAAGCACCTGGCCATGTAATGAAACCCCTCAATCAGGGAACAGGGACGCTGAGACACTGAATGGAGGCTTCTGTGTGTCGGTAAATCACTGACGTGCACACGGGTGCCTGCAAGGAGCTAAAGGGTATTATAGGAGATATATATATGTATATATATATCTATATATGTATGTTGTGTTGCTGCATCAGATGCACGGTGCATGATGCGTATCGAACTCACCTCCTATGAGCATGGTGCAGATGGAGAAGATCTTCTCAGAGTCCGTGTTGGCCGACACGTTTCCGAAGCCCACGCTGGTCAGGCTGCTCAGAGCGAAGTAGAGCGACGTCACGTAGCTGCTGCGCATCGACGGGCCGCCGCCCAGCACCCCGAAGCTGCTGCCGCCGCCGCCGCCGCCACCCGTCCCCGCTGCCGCCGCCGCCTCGCCTCCGGACGCGTTTCCGTGGTACTGGCTGGAGTTCCAGGGGCCCGGCCCGCCGACCTCTGACCCCGACACGTTCCACTGGCTGCCGTTGGCCGGGAAGCCGCTGACGACGTCGGGGACCGGAGAGGTCAAGGAGGGCAGGAAGTAGGGCGTCCCCAGACGCTTGGCCAGCTCATGGAGCCAACCTGATTAAATGGAGATAAATAAACGTAAATAATGTTTTTTTTTAAGAGTAAGAGGAGGCAGAAAGTAAAAAGAGGTGATGGATTAATTATTGAATAACAGCGTTTGTGAGGAGAGGATTGATGAAACCAATGAGAATCAGAGGAAGAACGACGACAAAGGATGGGAACATGAATAATACAATATCCAGGCGTCCGTTCATTGATCTCGGGCATCACACACAGCTTTGACCTTGTGTGTGTGTGTGTGTGTTTGTGAGACCCGCCTGCCAGCATAAATAAGTGAGAACCCGCAGTGAGCAGAGTCCCGGTAAAGCAGCTCAGCCACCAACATCAGAGGATTAAACACCTGAGTAGTTTCCTAATTACTTTGTCATTAGCGCACAACTTAACCTCCACCTTCCGGAGGAAACGGCGCCTCTTAAGCTGTGATTTCGCAATCAGGCAGGTCTGTGTCTGTAGGTCAGAATATATTAAAAGTATATATTTATAACCAAGCCGAAGATGTTTCAATAAATCAACTGATAGGAGATGGTTAAGCTATCTGAATGTAGAAGGCAAATCAAAAATAATTCAAAAGAAATGTTTCATTGATGCGACTCACCATTAAGAAAATCAGATCACATCGTGATTACCGGAAGTTTCATGAACACTTGGTATAAAATGTTTTCCATTATAGTGGCCGAGTATCGAGATTCACACGCACTCTGCGACCAGAGGATCCAAGCAGAGCAAAGAGGACGGGAGGATGAGTTCCCATGCACGACGGCTGAAGCTAACACAAAAACAGGCTCCGCCTCGGTGCACACACACACACACACACACTGTCACATATCACACGCCGAGGTGTGAAGTGCTAAATGCACCGGTGGGTCTCACAGGTTTCGCCTTCAGATGGAGGCCATGATGGGACGATGTGAGGAACCTCGCATAGGAGGGGAGGAAGTGACCCAAAGGAATCTAACCCGGTATTAGTGATGAGGTTGCCTCTCTAAAATGGATGTTTTCTGACTATAAAGTCTCGCAACAAACCCCCAAGTCTCCTTAAGAAAGCTCCAACATGCTGGTCACGGTTCCCCTCTGTGCAGATCAGCAGACTGCGTCTCCCCTCCGTTACAGACGTGCACCTCCGAGCCGAGCCGCTGAGAATCGGGACATTTGGCTTTTGCATAAAGGACGAGCATCACTCTGCTGAGGAGTTCATGTGTCATGCAACATCTGTCCTTTCAGCAAGCGGATGTGCAAAGCTGAAGTGGGCGCGACTTTTATTTAAGAATCTACACTTTTCGTCACAATGAAACCACACAGAGGAGAACCGATAAGATACGAGCTCATTTAATCTGCAGTCGGGAACACTGAACATGTTTTCCTGGTTCGGAGACTGATGGAATATACAAGCAACAACTTGTATATTATGACTCTCCAGTATAGAGCTGAGGTGTGCACAGTTTACCGTCAATACAAAAGAACAAAACATTATTATTCACTGACTGAGATCTGCCTCTACAGTTTGTTTATCCAACCAACATGCTTTTGTAGAGTATGAATGCTAATTAAAAAACCTTTTGTTCCAACTTGTGTTTTTAGAGTTTCTAATACAATGAACCATAAATAAAGGTTCATTCTTACTACAATGAATGAATCCACAGTTTGAATCTGGCTAATGAGCTCATGATGTTTTCACATCAAATGATTACAAATCAGGCAACATAAGCTACCCGAGTGCAAACTAACAGAGAGTGGAAACAGCGGTTACTGACCGATATCCCACGAGCCGGGACTCTCGATCTCCTTGCGGCCTATGAAGAACCAGACGCAGGCCATCCAGTGGGCCAGCAGGGCGAACATGGACATCAGCAGGGTGAGCACCACGGCGCTGTACTGCGAGTAGCGCTCCAGCTTCTGCAGCAGGCGCAGCAGGCGCAGCAGCCGCACGGTCTTCAGCAGGTGGACCCCGAAGTACTGCGCGGACACACACAGAGACCACGTGGACACAAAGCCGCGTCAACGGGAACATGCATGGGGAGTAATTCAGCCCTTCTGAGAGTAGAAACAGAGATGAATGAAACCTGCACAATGTGCACGGTGCACGGGGGGAGGTTAAACACATCACACGTGCAGATGTAAACACACACACACACACACAGCGGGGACTCACCACGCTGATGTTGAAAGCATACAGCAGGTCAAAGGGTAGGGCGGCAATGAGATCGACAAAGAGCCAGGTGGTGACGTAGTGAACGCAGATGGAGCGGGCGTCGAACACCACCTGACCCGACGTGCTCACAAAGGTCGTTCGAAAGTTGAGCAGAATGTCTGCGGACGACAATCGCATCAGAAGCTGACAGCAGGAAGTAGGACAGCGTGGGGGGGGAAGAGGGGGGGGTTAGTGGATCTCATGGGAGATGTCAGCGGAGCTCATGTGCTTAAGGAGCACATGAGGCCTAATGAGCCGCTGCGATGAACTCGCATCCTCCCACTGCAGCGAGTGCGTTCCCGTTTATTGAGCCTCATTGCAGAAACCTCACCTAAAATGAAGAGGATCTCCACCAGGATGTCGCTGACGCTGGGCGGGTTCCGGGGGGCGGCGCCGCTGCTGCTGCTGCTGCCGCCGCCCTCGTCCCACCCCCCCACCACGGCGAAGCACACGTTGTAGGGCACGGTGACGGCCACGTAGAAGGTCGCCAGGAGGATCAGCCAATCCCAGCCGGCCTTGAAGGTGCCGTAGTGGAGCAGGATGAAGCGGGACTTCTGGATGGCGGCCACCTTGTACTCCGGGATGGGGGGCTTCTCGCCGAACATGTTCTGGGTGGGACGGCGGGGAGGGAGAGGCGTCATCGTCCCGCTGTCTCATGCAAACAATAGTACCCCCCCCCCCACATACAACATATGCATTGTTAGCGCTGTTAGCCGCTCACCCCTTTAGCTGCTAGCACTGTTACCTGCTTATTATAATGATAATCCAATAATTATTGCATAATATGGGGAGCATAGTTTGATGCTTTCACTGGTTTATTGGTTAAATCTCATTTTCAGATGGATTTTGTGTCCCGAATGAGGATGTTGTGTCTCTCCAGTAACCGCGGACAAGGACTCATTGCAACGATTGTCTCAATGACGGGGAAACATACGGAGGAAACACAACTGAGCGTGAAAGGTTAAGCTGAATCCATTATTCATATTTAATGTGCAAAAACAACCAAATGTGAAACAATAATAATGAATCCCCTGATGAGGTTAAAGGTGGGGGTCACACTTGCAGGATGGGAGCGACAAAGGTGACCATGTTAGTTTAATCACTGATATCAGCAAAGAGCGGCTCCAGATGTCCAGATGGGGGGGGGGGGGTGGGGGGTGGTATGCAGCAGAACCTGCAGCGGATCCTGTTGTTTAGTTTAAGACCCTGTTGCATTTTGGGAATAAACATAATCCTATTGCAAAGAATGAAATAATTTTGTATTCCATCCGGATTCAAGAGACTTTGGGTTTTAAAAAGTTGCCTTGAACTATAATTACCCTTTCCTCTGCGGCTCCCATGTAAACAGAGCAGTAAGTCTCAGAAGGAAAAAAAAACAAAGCTGATATGTAAAACAAACTGAGGCTAATTTGGCATGCAACACATCTCATGGAAATCAACCATCTTATGACTAATGAACCCCTTGTAGTGACGGCAAAACACCCGGAGAGAACTGGGCGACGACCCTCTGCTGCAGGCCGCCATCGGAGGGGCGATCGGGAGGCTTCAGCTTCACCTCTGACCGACCCGGCCCAACGCTGGAGACGAGACACACTCACGTTGTTGAGCTTCAGCTTGCTCTTGTCTTGCTTCTGCAGGTGTCCCGACAGGTGATACAGGACGGCTCTGCTGCGGCGCCGGTTGGCGTTGAAGCCGGGCGGCCGAGTGACCCGATGCACCTTCAGACCCGTCTCCTCATCTGCAGGGGAGGCAGAGGGACGCGTCACGGCGTCGATTGAAACGCTCTTCAACAGCCAACTTAGTCCGAGAAAAGAAGCCTCCTCTGTGTACTGTATGTAAGTGTGTGATGGGATATTGACCTGCTGTCGGCCTTCGAGGCTCTTTATCGACTAAACTACGGGTCATTTAGGCCAAACGGATTGTTGGTCTGAGATCCAGGTGTGTATTTACGGATCACAACCGACAGTAATCCCCAGATTAAGGGAGTTGTTTTCTATCTACGGGGCGGAAAAATCCTCCCATGCCCGTCTCCATTTCCACTTTGCATTTCCTATTGTGATTGTCTCTCTCTGTCCGTCTACAGCAGGACGCCGCGCTCTGCAACCCCGGTAACCGAATCATTTTCATATTCAGCCAGGAGATTTGATTTGTTCATCGTATCTCGGGTGGATTTTTTAAACAGCTCGGCTGTGGCGGAACAGAGAAACTGACCACTGTTGCCGCCAACATTCGTGTCCCTCCGAGTGCACTTTGAAGCTCACAAAAACACGTGGCGAAGAAAAACAGGCGGAGAAGGAGACGCTTGAAGCGCCTCAGGGTACATTCTTGTTTGGGCTTTCCAGAAGCAACAGTACGACCACCGGGGATAAATGTCGTGCTTGAGGGGAAACGGGTTGGCTCTGCTTTTTGAATGAGTGACAGCGTCACTTATCGCTTTGTAAGGGAGGGTGACACTTTATGAGCGCTCTTCCTTGGTCTCCTTACTGATCGTGTGCTTCACAGAGTACTCAGTGCTCAGGAGGAGAAGCGGGTAAGTGGGATTGTTTGTGTCACATCACGAATGTTCCTCATTTTGTAGCCTTTTCCTTTTCTTTCATTTTGTTCTCACATTGAGAGACATTTTTAGCAGCGATGAGATGATATATTCAAATCTCAGTGATGGATCAGAAATAGAATGGTCTCATGTGGTCTGTAAAGCCTTCCAGAGAATACGGAAGCAGCCTGCAATCATTTCGGCAGGAAGGCGACGAGATATTCGGCCAAATGTACGAGCCTGTGCCTGTGGGCTGAAACTGGATGAGTTACTTCAACAATTCAACCGTTTTAGACACCACTTCATCCGAAGAGTTCCGGTCACTCGGCTCCCTGCATTAAACCGCTCCTCTCTGCACTCTCTGCACTTTGGGAATACTACTTTAACAAATTAAACTTTCCTCAAGGATCTATTCACTGCACCAACATTTTTCTTGATCGTGGAAGCTGGAAGCAGCGCTATTGGTGTCATCTCACCCGTGTCAGGTCCTTGCTCAGAATCCTGGTCCTTCTTCTTGTCGGTGATGTCTTTGTGGGACACGAGGAACAGAACCACTTCACTCTTTTCATTTTTAATCGGTACAATGTCCAGAAGACACCAGAACTGTGTTCCTGCAGGGAGAGAGAGAGAGAGAGAGAGAGAGAGAGAGAAGAAAAAATGCAAAACATTCACAGTCAATGTGTCTTTTCTTCCCAAATGTCCATCGAATCATAACAAACTACCTGGTGGAACAGCAAATGGGTTTTGAGTGATATAAATGATGTATAAAAAGGATTGTACAACACTCTTATACTATTATTTGTTTGCAGACAAAATTCTTTGAACCGAACCGCTAGCACCATCGCCTGACTGGACTGTCATTTTTGTGTACCGCTAGCGTGCTAGTTTATGCATTGCATAATTGTGTAATAGCATGGAAGATATACGTGAACCTGAGCAAGTGATTTTTACAGTGAAATAGGGAAGAACTATTACGTCTAAACCTCTGTAAATGCACAACATTCATGATGTTTCCAAACGGGACAGTTTGATTTAATCGAGCAACCACCTGTTGCGTCATGACAGTTATTGACCTGCTCAGCCCTAAATAACATCCTTCATGAAGAGAAACGAAAGTCCACGTTCCACGTGTGACCAAACGCGCTTCACGTTGCGCCTGCAGCTGCGAGGAGACGTGAGTCGTTCTTTGGTTGCAGGAAGCGCAGATTCCCCTCTGGTCCGTGCTTCTGCTGTAAAGCAGCATGCCGCAGACCACCCGTGCATGCTGCATGCGAGTCCTCAGCTCTAAACGGACCATCGTTCACCAGACAAACATCGTGTTCAGGAGAAGCTGTGCAAACTGTTAATTAGATAATTAGCATTACTTTAAAGACCCAGAGGTTTCCAACCGATTGAATCACTCAGCGAGGCTTATTGTTGTCACATCGTTACAGCAACCAGATCCATGTGACTTATGATGCCCGGCTGCTGCATGAATGCATGCGATCGGGCTAAAGCCTGCGTGTGGCACTCTGCACGCCGCATACAAGGAGGGGAGGGGGGGGGGGGGCGCATGGCCTCCAGGGCATCGTGCAGGTAAATAATGCATCGCCTTAATAAAAACACGAGGCGGGATTATTGTCCCTGTTTGACTCCAACTTCACCGTAAACAGCAGCGTTTCTCAAACAGGAAGCGCCGACAGGTGAGGAGGGAAAGGCCGTCTTTAATTTAACGGGATGATTCACTGGCCGGTGCACTGCGTTTATTATTTACAATTTGAAAGTTGTGCCCCGGCGTTGATCCGAGGGAGGGAACTGGATGTATGTGTTTATCCTTCTCCTCTGCTTCCCTGGGGAGCCGCTTAAATGCTAATGGAGGCTAATAGAACCACGACAAAGAGCATGAAACACTTCTAATTTGTCGTTTGTGTGTTTGTGTGTGTGTGTGTGCTTTTATAGCCACCTGTTATATCTCAAAGGAGCAGATGTGTCCATGTTAATGACGTTTCTGCTGGTGCTCTTCTTTCAAAAACGTCTTCTCACTGGAGACGTTTTTCTGTCTCTGGCTTATTTGGGGGCGAGGAACCATCTCAAGAGGCCCATTGCACGTGGATGGTTCAGTGATTCACACATTCACACGTTGGCTGTGTCAACTTTACATATGCAATAGCATTTAATGTGTTTGTCAGCAGGAGGACTTTTTTTGGATTTTTTTGGAAAAGTATAACTTTTTCTCTTTTAATCAGAGACCTTCGTCTACGACCCAGTAAAAAATAACTGCTTATATCAACGTATATCTATAGTTTTAAATAACTACACATTTTAAATAATAATAATTACTGGCCATATTGCTCATATTATCTGAAGGGATAAAACTGTTTTAGAAAACTCAATTATAGTAACACATACTAATGTGTTAAAAGAAGCATAATAGATAATTTTCTAAATGTAACTACTAATCACATTATAATGCATTGTGACAGAGATAATAATGTACTATAAAAACATGTATTAGCATCATATGACCGCAGCATATTCACTTTCCCTGAAACCACTGCAGGGCCCATTTCCAGCTCAGCACTGCGACAGGGGAGCTGTGCTAAACGTGTCCGCAGGTCGTCTCACCTTCCTTCTTGTAGAACACCAGCTCGGTCTTGAACTCCGTCCTCTCGTCCAGGGCCCCTTGGATCTGCGCCGTGAGGCGGTCGCTGGTCTCCGAGCCGTACAGGAAGTGGCAGGCGCAGCTCTTCTGCATGAGCTCGGCGCGGGCGTAGCCGGTGAGCTCGCAGAAGCCGTCGGAGCAGTAGACGATGGGGTAGAGCGACTGCACCTGGGCGTTCCCCAGGACGAAGTTGCTGTCTGCAGAGAGGACGAGACGAGAAGGGGCGTGTGTGACGGACACGACTGTGGAAGGTAAAAGCTGCTGGGAACGGAGAGGTTTTTTCCATTTTTAATTAGACCAGAATTGAACACTCGTAGTAGGACGCAAAATGAGGCAAATGAGTCACGCAGGTGATGCGCCGCTCACCTCCGAACATTTCCAATGTTCATATTTTGTCAGCATTAAATGTCAAAATATTTCTTATACTTTCATGAGAATGTTTTTATTCCCACTTTTGACACGATCATCTGTTGGTGTGCGTGTGTGTGTGTGTGTGTGTGTGTGTGTGTGTGTGTGTGAGGACCCTCTCGGGCCTTCGCAGTGACTCACACCTTCTCTAAAAACACCTTTTTGCTGCCATTTATTTGGAAAGCAGTTTTGCTGCAGGCGTGATAAGAGTTTGTGGCATTTGGCTAAAAGCAAAGAGACAAACGCTTCACACGCTGTTTGCAATGTGGGGACAGTAGGAGGAGTAACCCATTCATGTTTGGCCCTTAATTGTATTTTTTCACATGGATTATTATTTAGGACAAGATTCTTAAAAAAGGAACGAGTCACTTCTAGCTCTTTCAGCTCGTCTTCCCAGTTCCCCTCTAATGGCGGCCGTGGTCTTCGCCTCTGTCGCTGCCTCGCGACGCCTCATTTGTTGAATGGAAGTTCCGCTCCTTCTTCGATGATTGTTCTTGTCAGCTGCCGCTCGGCTCGGCTCGCCCGCCTGCTTCCTGCCTTAATTCAAAACTCAGCGCTGGTTTTTAATGAACGTCTCGCTGTCTGTCTCCTGTGGTCATGTCACCTCTCTGGAAGGGTCAGATTTTTACGGATCAATTACAGATGAGCGGTGCAGAGTTAAGGCTGCAAAATTATTATTCATAGTTTAAAGCAAACGCAGCGGCTCTCCAGCAGCCACAGGAGGGTTTTTAATTGCTTTCTAATTGTTGGTTTGTCGGCTTCGTGGCCTTTGGACTCTGAGTGGCTCGTGAGGAGCGTCGGAGTGACGTCGCACAGCAGTTCGAGCGTCCGGAATACACAAAAGTTCAGATCGTTCACAGAAATTGATTTCGTCGCCTTGGCAACAGGAGTCCGCGGCTAATGTCATTGATTTGAGATCGCCGTGACTCACTCACCCTGCGCGTCGTAAATGCCCGAACCGATCTGAACACATGGAGCTAAAAAACAGCGAATGTGGTCAATAAGTAGTCTGCATGCAAGGTTTACTATGGGTTACTGAAGTTCATAATAGTATGATAAAAGGAATTAAAGGATATGCGGTAGAATAAATCAAAAGATCGTTCTTTATTTGCGTCGTGTGAGGAATAAAGCTCTGCGGGCCGCCCGGTGCTCCACCGTGCATCGTGCACTGTTACATGTGCCTTTGCGATGCCTCCTCAGGCATCAGCTAACGCGGTCAACCTGCAACCCGCCGCCTCGCCGCCCGCAGGGATCCACGTGAGTCACGTTGTGCCGCTGTTGGTCTTTTGCACAGCGTGTCTTTGTCAACAGATGCAGGAAAAATCAATCGATGTAACTGCTAGCTGGTAATCGGCGATGGAAGCAATCACAACGTCCCAATGTGCGATATTCTTCAGCTGAGACGCTGAGAATGGTGGAAAAGGATTTTATTGAAACCACCTGGTGGTTTGACCAGAATGAACGTTGACCGAATATGACACTGAAGATTTTAGGTGTGTCTGATTTCAACACGTGTGGTTACTGGTGATATTAAGAATAAACAGGCAGGAAATACACTTTAATAAATGAATGTTCGGTCAAAAGGGAAATGTGATATGCTTAATGCACATATATTTCAGTATGTGTTTATAAAGCCCCCGGGGGGCAAAAGTCCACATCTCAGCTGCTAAGGATTATCTTTGCCCGGAAACTTGAGCTAAACTCTCTAAATGAAGCTCGACTTTCAGCCGATCCTTCCGGCTTCTCGAATAAACAGACTTCAGATCTCAGCAGCTCCGCAAAGACGTAAAACCTCCAGCCACCATTAACTTTTAAGAGGTTCAGTCGATCTGTCAATCATTAAAAAATAAACCACCCTCTGGTTGTCAAATTAGAAAGGAAAATATTAAAAAGAAGATGAATTTTATGAATGAATTAAAGTGATGAATTATGCATGAAATAATAATGAAAGAGGAAGAAGTCTGGGTCATTTAGCAAAGAGTTGTGTTAATAATTCATCATGTCATTATTTATTACCGGGGGGGTATTTGGATGGTGCGTGTTTGCGCTGGACCAGAGTGGTGGGGGTTGTTGGGGGGGAGGAAGAGGGGAGGATGGGGGAGATGAGGCCTCTGCTCTGCAAACACGCCTGAAGGGACAGCGTCCGTACGACCTTGATGAATAACCAAACACACGCTTGCGATCGCCTGACTGCGATGGAGAGACGTGCGCGCCGGACCCCGTTATCGCATCACGCAGCACGCAGCTTCAGGTGGGACGCGAACCAGCAGACGCGGTCAACTAACATCCATCCCATAAACAACGGAGGCATTTCCAATGGCTTCACATTCCGACCCGCATGCGTCTCCTCACCATCCGATACGAGCCGGCAGCTTCAGTTTAATGATGTGGCAGCAGGGAGGGGCCCGGGGGGGAGGGGCCCGGGGGGGAGGGGCCCGGGGGGGAAGGGCCCGGGGGGGAGGGGCCCGGGGGGGAAGGGCCCGGGGGGGAAGGGCCCGTGGGGGAGGGGCCTGGGGGGGAAGGGCCCGGGGGGGAAGGGCCCGGGGGGGAGGGGCCCGGGCAGCAGAGGTCACCGACCTTTCTGAGCCGACACGGAAAACAAGGAGCTGGACGAGCAGCAGACGCTCCGTGGCCGTAGTAATCTCAGCTTGCTTGGAAGCGGGCGTTTCACAGGAGAAACACAGGAACAGCAGCCTCTGCGTCGCCATCGATGCGTCGACATCAGAGGAAGAGGAAAAAAGGCCCGTTCGTATTCTCTCAGAAAAACACACTTCCATTCGTCTCACGTGCGGAGCAGCGGAGTCTCACTGTGCTGAGTGCTTTTCGGGTTGTGTGCAGGGCGACAGAGAGAGAGACAGACACGTCCCGTCGCGGCAGGAGGAGGTGGAAGGCGAGCATGGGGGAGAGAGGGAGAGAGGATGAGAGGGAGAGAGGACGTGCGGATGAGGGCGAAGGAAACCGCAGGAAAAACCAGACGGACACCCGTGTGATGGAGGGGTCAGCTAAGCCCCGCCTCCTTCACCCGCGGTTTGAGCAGCTGTGGCTGCCGTTGGTTTTATTGCTATCATCGTCAACTAAACCTGTTTTGTCAGCAACTTACTTCTGGACAACAATAGACGACATCACACATGAGCGCAGAGTAAATATTACCGACGGCTCTGTTCGCCATTACGTTATTGCAACATCAGGGCTAAAACCACGAGGCCAGTCGATACGCGACCCCGCGGTCAAATATTGACTTGAGTTCAGGTTAACAATGACAATAAAAGTGCCTGGTAGAAAGAAACGAGGTTACGCGTTGGTTAAAGTCAATCTACTGAAACGCTCAATACAATCGATGAGAAGAAAGAGAAGGGAGATGAAATGAGAGCCGCATCGTTTTAATTGACTGAAACAGCGTGACGGTGGCTGACTGCAGCAAACGAGGAACACGCTCATGAAGAAGACCGCCTCCCTCGCTCACGGACAGAGATCGGCCGTGTGGCCATCAGGGTCCCATCAAAGTGGCTTTGAAGAGGCTGCTGCTTTGAAAGGTGCAGAGGGTGGGGGAGGCGGAGGGGGGGGGGCGATTACTGTGTGACTCCACCTTTGTTTACCGCTGAAGCAGATTGAGGAGATGTAACGATGAGCATCCCGTTCCTGGGTCAAAGCGGAGGAGGAGGATGACATGGAGCCGGTGCTTTGCCTCCCCCCCGCCTCCCCTCCTCCCTCTAGTGGAACTCTACCCCCCCTTCACATGAGAGGGAGCAGAAGCCTTGGACAGAGGCGCCTGGCGGTGGCATCGAGGGGGCTTCAGCCTGCGGCGCCTCCGTCTCGGGCCGCAATCTAGTTCGTCTACTTTCCACAGAATAATTTACCTGCAGTGTCAGAAGCGGGAGAGTCATTCCGAAGTGTTTGGGTTGTTTTTCGCTGCTGCACATAACAGACGGACAATGATATAAGTATAAACTCACGTGGCCCTCGCTGCCTGTGCTTTACACTTACATATAATGTGTGTGTGAACAACCAAACAGGACGCACTGGACACACTGCTATAAATAATAGATCAGAATAATGTATATATGTATATAATGTCATATATGTTCATAACAGGTGAGAAGTTCAATACCTCCATCTTCAATCAGTTATCCCCCCCCCCACGTTTGTGGATGCACAGCTAACGTTGCATATTAAACCAACTGAATGGACAACTATGACAATTTAAATGAGAACATCTGTCAAAAACAGAAAATCTTTTTGAATAATCGACTGGTAACCTTTCATCTGACTGATAGATTAGAAATAATCTGTTTTTAGACAATATTCTCCATCATGTGCGCTAAAAGGTACACACTGTTCACTCTTAACTTTAAATAATATGACATAATCACTGAGGGATTTGGACTACGACCATTATCCCACAGACAATCAACACTTTCTCCATCGTTGGACTTATTTGTGCATTTAAGGTATTTAGAAATCTTTAAAAAAGATACATTTAGTTTGATGAAGGAACGCATGTTAAGGTCCCTCCTGCAGGTGCACCTTCCTAAGAAGCTCTTGGCCTCCTATCAATCAGGTTACGTCGCTTAAACCCTCGTGAGCTCAGGACGGTGAACTAGATGATTGCTTTTGAACTCACACTTGAGGGGGGGATGATTGTGGACGACATTTATCCGGGTGGTGTACATGTCTCCTACATGGAGACGCACAGGCAGCTACACCAGAACAACAGATTGTCCAATCAACCTCCATAGCATCATCCTCCTCCTCCAGTGGGAGTGTGTGATGGGACAAATATAGAAAACTAAATATGCCGCTGTCACTGCCGTCTCCCCATAGCAGAATGTGTGAGAATGTGAATGTGTGTGTGTGTGTGTCTATTCAGGCTGCTTGAATGCAGTTAAAGATACTGAGGTAATGTAACCGATGGTAACGGACTCCAGTTGCTTTGAGTCATTTACGCTTATTTTCCACTCGCCTTTAAGGTCCAACTGCTTCCAGACAAATAAACGCACAACGTCACAAGATGCCTTTGCTGTTCCATTTTCTATTATTCGATTTCTGTCTCTCGATCTTTGCACTCGCTGTTATCTCTGAGTTCATTTGCTCTCACTGTGTTCATTACATGATGTTGGCTTTGTCTCAATAAAGAATGAAAAATAAAGGAGCTCTGAAATGTGATTAAAGAAGTTGTGCTTTGGCAGTTAAAATGGCCTCGGTTGGAGTAAGATTTACCAAACTCATCAGTTTATTCACACTGATGACTCTTATTTCCACCTTTAGAGACAAATAATTTTCCCTTTTCGGAGTCGTACGTTTCAGTTTTCTTTCATCACAGAGCCTTCTGTCACATTTCTGTGGGTGACGTGTCGTAAACGAGGAGCGCTCTGCACGCCAAACAAACGCCAGCGAGAGGCTCTGCAGCTGAAAGGGCCGCGCAAAGAAATGTGACACAAATCACCTCTGGGACAGTTGGCAACTGTGTGTGTGTGCGTCTGCGCGCGTGTGTGTGCATGTGTGTGTGTGTGTGTGTGTGCTCTCCGCCAGCAGCTCTGCGTCCCAAAGATACCGGCCAATGTTGCCAGGCGACAGGTACCAATTGTGTTGTGTTTCCGGGGAGACGGAGAGGAGGGTGGGGCTTTGATGAGAAGAACACAGTGTTTCTGACTCATGCACGCGCACACACACACACACACACACACACACACACACACACACACACACACAGACACACACAGCGTGATAAACTGTAATGAACTACATTAGGCTGTAAGCCTTAATGGAGCACGATATTCACCCTAACATTGTAACGTCTGTTATTACTGATCATCATCTCGCATGGAAGATAGGGAGACACACACACACACGCGCGCACACACACACACACACACACACACCGATCAGAACGTGCTGAGGCTCTTTTTACAACGAGGAATCGCTTAAATCCTCGGCCCTCTGGAAAGGTCCTGGGAGAGCAGCAGCTCAGCGGCTCCGACCTGCTGATTTGAATCGATAGCAGGCGCTGCAGATCGAGGTGGTGCTCTGCAGATAACGCACACACGCCTCGCAGCTCTTTCATTCTTCCATTTCAGCGCGTCCTTCAGTCATTGTCACGGCGTCTTTACAGATGGAAACGTCTGCCTGACACACTTAATGAGTTTAAGTGTATTACACCGTCTTTCACTATTTACCCTCCAGAGACTGTGGATGATGAACCGGAGGCTCCTGCAGCCATTGAAGGATTTTGCAACTTTTTTTTTTGAAGAGCTGTTTCTCACGTACACAAAAAGACAAATGAGCCCATGTCATGTTGTATGAGGGGGGGATTAAGCCACTGCCAATGCAAAGCAAAGCCTCCCTGCTGCTGCTGCTGCTGCTGCTGCTGGTTGTTGTCCTCACACAGCATTGAGTTCACCAGCCTGGGATCCCTCCCACACGTGTGCGCTGTGGTTAGTGGGTGGCTTCTTCGTCGTGCAGGGCGAAGTGACCAGTGGGGAGCAGAGGAACAGGCCGTTTGGGGCGGAGAGCTGCACTGAGGGACGCAACCAACAGGAGCCGTTTCATCACCGACCTTTCGTCGATCAAATGTTTGTCGCTCCTCTGTCGGATGTCTTTGACAAAGTAGCTGCTACATTTTTTTTAGCTTTTTTTTTTCTTCTGTAGAATCAAACCCCCATCCGCCGTTGCCACGGTAACACCGGAGGGAGGGGTTGCCAAATCTTAAGGATCATAACCAGAAAGAGGCGAAAGTGTATATTTCTTTTGTTAATTTGGTTTGTGGAGGTAAAGTGCTGATCAGTAATAAACAGGGTCATGCTGATCAGCTTACATTGTAAACACACGTGCAAGATTTAATTGCACTGCGGCTGTTAAATGGTCTGTTTTTAGTCGTTACAGCGAGCAAATTGCCTACATGAAGAGAAAGTAATCCTCATGATGCTAAAGGTTGCACAAAGCTGGTTGATGCAAACAGAGCTCAGAACACAGTGCAGAACCTCCTGTGTTCAACCGGCTGCATCCTCATCCTCACGCCGCTGCGGACCTTCATCCTTTGAGCGATCGAGCCTGTTGGATTCAGTCTGACCTTCAGTCTGACGCTGTTTAGACAAGACTCCGGCTGCACGTCTTCATGGATTACAGGTTCAAAACGCCCCACGTTTGCCTGAGCGGGGAATAAACGGCAGCAGCTCTTTTGGTAGTGACATATTAGTTTGGACCGCGCTGCATCAGTACGACTCCCTCCATGTGGAAACAGGAGCACGTAACGAGTCCAGTCTGGTACTAAAATAAAACTGGTTCACCTTAAAAGGCCCCCGGCAGCATGGAGAATGCACCAACAAAAGGCGCGCGCACACACACACACACACACACACACACGCACACACGTGCTCGCTCAGAACGCGGCGATATGCGGCTGCGAGAACAACGAGACCACGCGGGGGGAGCAGCGGACTCTCGGCCGGGACTCAACGGCTCGCCAGGAAGCGGCCGAGCTGTAAAAGGAAGTCGATCATTAACCCGCCCCCCCCAAGCGCGGCGTCCCGCCACCTGTTGCCATCGTAACCTGGCCACAGAGGCCGAGCGGTGGCAAAGGTCAAGCTCCCGTCTTACCGAAGCAAAAAGAAAACAGAACAATATTGCTCCAGTGTTTCCGACATCGAGTGACACGTGTTCGATTTGCTACGAGAGGCCGTTTACGCCACGAATCACACTTTGTAAAGCACGCGGACTATCATCTGGGCCATAGCGCCAAATGCTATACAGGGGCCTGGACTGTAGTGCAGGATTGCCGCTAATCCACATAATTATATGGGTTTACCGCAAATTCTGCCCTTGTAATATGAGAAGTGAAGCAATCCAGGAGGCGAGCAAACCTGGACCGCTGAGCAGGTCTACATCATCTGTAGAGGAACCTTCTCAGGAACCCTGAAGGACCAACGTTAGCGAGCAAAGAGCCGAGGCAGCGACGCCAACGACAGGAAGGCGGACACGTTACCAAGCAAAGACGAGTTTAAGGAAGAACCAGCTAAAGGAAGGACGAGTTTAAGGAAGAACCAGCTAAAGGAAGGACGAGTTTAAGGACGAGTTTAAGGAAGAACCAGCTAAAGGAAGGACGAGTTTAAGGACGAGTTTAAGGAAGAACCAGCTAAAGGAAGGATGAGTTTAAGGACGAGTTTAAGGAAGAACCAGCTAAAGGAAGGACGAGTTTAAGGACGAGTTTAAGGAAGAACCAGCTAAAAGAAGGACAAGTTTAAGGACGAGTTTAAGGAAGAACCAGCTAAAGGAAGGACAAGTTTAAGGACGAGTTTAAGGAAGAACCAGTTAAAGGAAGGACGAGTTTAAGGACGAGTTTAAGGAAGAACCAGTTAAAGGAAGGACGAGTTTAAGGACGAGTTTAAGGAAGAACCAGCTAAAGGAAGGATGAGTTTAAGGACGAGTTTAAGGAAGAACCAGCTAAAGGAAGGACGAGTTTAAGGAAGAACCAGCTAAAGGAAGGATGAGTTTAAGGACGAGTTTAAGGAAGAACCAGCTAAAGGAAGGACAAGTTTAAGGACGAGTTTAAGGAAGAACCAGTTAAAGGAAGGACGAGTTTAAGGACGAGTTTAAGGAAGAACCAGCTAAAGGAAGGACGAGTTTAAGGAAGAACTAGCTAAAGGAAGGACGAGTTTAAGGACGAGTTTAAGGAAGAACCAGCTAAAGGAAGGACAAGTTTAAGGACGAGTTTAAGGAAGAACCAGTTAAAGGAAGGACGAGTTTAAGGACGAGTTTAAGGAAGAACTAGCTAAAGGAAGGACGAGTTTAAGGAAGAACTAGCTAAAGGAAGGACAGGTTTAAGGACGGGTTTAAGGACGACTGTCCTCCGACGGATCAATGTTTTCTTAAGGCATTTTACGATATTTAGCTTTTTACTTGCACGAAACATCAGCTTTAAGTCGCCGCCTTACACGCGGCGTCAGTGACGCAAATGAACGAAGGAACGTGATAAGAAACCTCAAACATCTGATGATCATTTTTTGCCTGCTCGTGCCGGTATTAAAAGGACGGCGAAATAAGAATGAAGCACGAAGACAACAGCAAAAGAAAGACTGAAGACACAACAAGACTTTGGCTCATAGAGAGACAGAGAAGGAGACGAGTAACCAAAAGCAATCTGAGGAGCAGTAACACCTGTGGTTAAGATGTGCCACTGCTCCACATACACTCGAATCCTCTACAATGCCGCTGTGGCTTGGAAAAGTGGTTTTGAAGCACAGCGTGTGAGAAAGTCTGATTGTGCATATTAACAGCACACTGATGTGTGTAGCAGAGCGCTTCACATCAGAGAACAGGAGTTAAATAACTCCAGAAGTCCTGGATGAATAATACATGTTCAGGGTTTTGCTTTGTTTTCTTGGTTGCCGTTTGATACGAGAAACGAGGACGTACGAACTGAACCGTCCGTCACCTGCTGAGAAGAGAGCCTGAGAAGCCTGCGGGCAGACAAACAGCGCCGGTAAAAGGGCGTCAGGAAGCGAAAAGGAAAGTGAACACCAAAAAGAAGGCAAAGAGCGATTTAACAAGTAACCAAACCCCCCCCGGATCACCCGGATCCCCCGCAGACCAGGCTTATCGAGCGGCGTCCCTCAGTGGCCGTCACGATCGGACACATGGGAGGACGCCGACCATCTTTTGTCGGTCGGAAATCTCTACATCTTAGTCCAAAACAAGTCATCGGTTAATGGAGGAAAATGATTCGTTTGCGGTTTGTGTGTGTGTGTGTGTGTGTGTGTGCACACAGCGGGTCATCAGACATCTTCTCTGTCCTTCCCTCCGTCTCACGGAAGGTGACACTTTTTCCATCGGCACCTGGCCGAGGATCCGTCTGCGAGCCGAGAGGAGATGCAGAACCGGCTGACACCTTTTTCTTCCTGCCTTGAGAGTGTATCCGGCCTTCATCAGGCTGTAAAGAGGGTTCAGCTTTCATCATGTTGGCTGGGTGACAATGACACAGAAAGGACTTCAGTTGCAGGGACATATTTTAACTTGATTCAAGCTTTTGTTCTTCCATTCTTCATTTCCCTGCTTCTTGATGAAGTATCTCCAGCTGCTTGCTGGTCGAGGAATCAGTCACTGATCCTCCGCTGGAAAAAACGGATCCGGTCGGATCTTCCCGACTGTTTTGTTGGACTATTCTCAAATAGTTCCGACCCGCCATTGTCCTCTCTCTCTCTCTCTCTCTATTTGTGGCACGCCGACTGAAGCGGGGCGCGTTTAAAATCCAGAACCCTAAAGCCTTTTGCCGTGTCGGTGGACGTTCAAAGAAAGGTCACGCTGAGACAGAGGAAAAAAATAAAAAAATAACTCCTCTGACCTTTGCATCAATGTCTGCGGATGATTGTGGTCCCGCCGAGGGAGACACAGATAAAATAGCGGCCCGCGGGCAGACGTTCTATATCTAGAAATGTAATAAAAGTGTTGGATCACCCACAGCACATCAGGTTCTCTCCTTCACCGACCTCGCAGAATAACTCCTGCCCCGAATGGATCCTCGTTGGTCCACCTGTTGGCGCGTTTCTTGTAACTTTTTTGACCTTTTCCGTTACCCACAGAATTCAAGAGAAAAGGGAGTGAAAGTCTGCTTTTAAACACAAGCTGGCCCGGGGCTGGAGCTCTAATAGGGGGGAGAGAAAACTGGGTAATGGCAGCTGTAATCATTACTGAGGTGAAAGATGTGACGATAGAACCCCCCGTCTCCCCTTAGAGACACGAATCCAATCAGAATGGCGCCAACATTTTGTGTAGAAGTACGCCAGAGCCCCTTTTTTGCCTCCTTCTTCGGTTTCAGGTGGTTTACGAAATTATTCTCCGTCGAGGTGGATTTATTTGGCCTTCGACGTGGGTCACTGGCTTTTTATACGTTTTTAAAATGCCTAAACAAAGTACAGTGCTTGCATTACTCCCGGTCTTCTCTGCCAGATTGAAAGTCGCCCCCTTTTCTTCACCAATGGAGAGAAAAACTGCCTCCACCGAAAGGCCGACGGAGCCGGTGCCTCAGATTCAAGGTGTTTTTCAGCTTGTGAAAAAAAAAATACAAGATGGACAATATTGTGTGTGGAGAAACAAACTCTCGATGGCGTTCGATGGCAAATGGACCTACACTCGGGTTGAAAAAATGGACTCTGCAAAGCCTCTCGTTCAATAACTTGACTATTACTGCACGTGGAAAAAGGTTTCAACCTTTGACCTACTACTGCAGGCTGAAAGGCTCCAAACACCTGCTTGGATACAACGGGACATTCAGCCGCTAACAGCTGATAGCAAAACATCTCCAGACGCACGGCTGAACTAAAGCTCCATTACGTGCGTTTCAACATCCTCTGAAACAGTCACACGCAGAGAAACAGACGGAGGCGGACGCGCAGAATGTAACAAACACCGAGGACTCAAATATCCAGCATGGAACGTGGAAACGAGGGACGCAGCGGGTCGCGAGCGCTTTGTGGCCGGTTGGTGCTCATTCGTGAAGTGAGACGCAGGCAGTTCGCGCCCCCCGAAAAGCACTAAAAGCATCGGATGCACAGACGCAGACACGCTCCCACTCACAACAGAGCAACAATGTAGCCAAAATAACCCACGAGAGAAAAGCAGAGGAGCGACACGTGAGAGAGAGCAGGCAGATGGGCAGCGAGGGATAAGAGGAGAGACGGGTTTAGAGTTTCATGCCAATGTGCACGGATCAGCATGGTCCACGCACGACGGCTAATTCAATTACAGGCAGGGAGAGTTTGGAGACACAGAGAATTCAGGGAATAAAGACACGGCGCCAAAGAAGGGCAAGATGAAAGATGGAGAATCAAGCGGAGGGGAGGAAGGGAAGGAGACGATGAAACGGGGAAGAATCCCTTTGAAAACCTCCAGGAAGAGAAGGAACGAGGCAGAGTTGGGTTTTCTCTTTGGCTCCGCCTCTCGCTCGCTTCCTGTGCCCGTTGTGTGGCTCGCCGTGGACCTCTGGGGAAAAGCTGCCTCGGAACAGGTGGCTGGGTTTGTAGCACACACACACACACTAGTATATTTACATGCAGGTGACAAAGCGCCCGGCTCACACAGCGGCCTCTCGATTACACACCGGCTCTGACTTGGACTCGCTCCACGCCGCTCGTTTATTCGTTTTCTACTCAAGTCAGTCGATGCAGAGTAACGCTCACTGCGTATTTGTCCTCACCTCCTGTCGTCGTTCGTTTGAAATCATTCGAACCCGCCACAGGATTTGATCAAAGTCGACGCCATTCGAAGAGCAAAGCTTCACATGTCGGTTCGTTGCAGTGCTCAGCTGTTAATGCCAGAGGTGAGAGGCCGAGCTGCGAGGAGGATGGTGAGGATTCCATCACCACGGCAACTGGTCCCCTCCTGAAGAACATGTTGAGGAGCTCTCGAAGCGACTCGACGTGATACTCTGAGACATCATTGCCAGTAGAGACCTGTAACCGGACACTAAAGATGTTAATGAGAATAACTCGTGTGAGGGTGGAGATCTCTTAATCGCCGAAATGCCGTCCAGTAGTTCTGTGGTTTCATGGTGTTAGGTCTTTGACGATGAAATGAAGGAAGTTAATGATGTCTGATATCTCTCATTCCACACCGCCTGGAGCTCAAGCACAAATGAGAGACCCGCACTGCTTTTGTGTCTATCTTAATATTTTAAAATTGACTACTTAAAAACACACAATTCCCCATTTTGTACCAAATGTAACCTCAGACCTTGTTTATCGAATAAAGTAACGCTTAAATACGTTCCTCCTGTGGTCACAGTCAGCCGACGGAAAGTGCACTCAGTCCGCCCCCCCATAGAAACGATCAATACATCCACATCCAGTGGCACTGCAGAGGTTCAATTATCAGGCACTCAGGCGGAGAACTCCAAGAATGATCCCTCTTCATTGAGTTAAGGCCCAGAAACACATCCAGAACACTCAAAGCTTCTGGCTAATAACTGGGATTGATAATGCAATTTGTTTTCCACAAAATCAAACCGAAATGATTACAACTCAACTCGCCCACAGGAGGGGGGGGGGGGTAAATAATGGGACAAATGTAACATGTGGAAGGTGAGGGTGAGGTCACTAAGGTTGGTTCTTCTCACACCAGCATAACGTGAGGGAATAAGATCATTCCAGCAAAATCATCTCACCCAAAAAATAACCCTAAAAACCAAATCCGTGTCCTGCAAGAATCTTCTTTTGTAGGAAAAACGCGCCGGTCGTGTTGATGAATATCCACGGGGATCCCCTCAATATATGCATTGAAATGCAGGCAGCAAATAGGAATTTTATTCAGCGGCCCACCTTGTAACGAGAGAGAGAGAGAGAGGGGGGGGGGGGGGGGGGGGAGAGAGAAGGGGTGAGGGAGATGGGGGGGGAAGAGAAGCAGTGAATTTGCAAAGGTGCATCGAGAGTGAATATCTGTGAGAAGATGGAGAAGATTGTTGCACAAATGAACGTGTGTTTTTATTTAAATGGCTTTCCCCTTCGTGTCTCGATGAGGACGGAGGCCGTGCAGCTGTGCTGGCAGGGGGGTGGGAGGGGGGAGGAGCGGGGGGGGGGGGGGGGATCAGCATGAAAGGGGAATGAAAGCAATCACAGACGGAGGAGAACAATTAAATCAAAGTGAGGACGGAGCCTCTGGACGGGATAAAAGGAAGTGGAAGAGGGAGGACGGCCGCAAGATTTGAAGTGTTGAGAACGATTTATTCTGGAAGCCAAATGGAAGGAGGATAAAAAATAAAAACCCCAAACAGTGAGCAGTGTTTTGCTCCTCTAAATGACGCGTCCTGAGGCATTGTGGGGACGCATGGAGCTCTGCTGAGAGGGCAGAAGTGCATCTCGCTGCAGACAATGACGTGTTGTGGCTCATTAAAGCCCCGTTGTGAGCACAAGTGGAGGCTCGGGAGGCCGGGCGGGAGGCCGGGCGGGAACCCCCGGTTTATTCAATAACACCAGAGGGTGGATGACCGATCAGCAAAGCGCTGAACGCCGACGCTTCTCAACCAGGGAGAACGAATACGAATTCAATCAGCGATGAATGGTGTTTGAAGAACATGCACAGATCTAGCATTTTGAAGTGAATGAATTAGAAGTTTTTATTTTCTTTCAGTTTACAGATTTAGGATTATCATGTTTAGTTTATTGCCATGCTGGGTGACGGTGTTCTAAGTGTTCTTGACCTCAAGAATAAAGAGAATGCCTTAAACATCCCCACCATCAGAGTACAGTGTCGGTATTCACTGCTTATAGTTGAGTATCTATTGAATCCACCAAATGTTTGTGGACAAATCAACAACTGTGGTGCCTGAGCTTTTTTTTTACCGTCTTACTACTCAAATCTTTCGTCTGGTCTCTGCAGTCGTATGAATAATTCTGTTCCAGAGTCAGCCAGTTTATTCTGCAGCGGGCAGCAGCGTCCCTCAGGAGGGCTCGTGGATGTTTTCTCCAGGATGGAATTTGTTTAGCAGCTGGTGAGGCCGCAGTGGACAGAGAGGAAGAAATTCTCACAAAAGAAAGAAGCGGATCATTTACACAAACGTGTAAATGATCCGCTTCTTTCTTTTGAATGTGGTTAAAAGAGCAGCTCAGCCACGTTTCACACCATGAAAATACTCCCTAAATAATCCCCAAAGGATGCTCCACTCCGTCCACAGCAGGCGTGAATCCAGAGATGAGCTTGAATATAAATGAGAAGAAACCCACTTCCTTAAAGCTTATTAGAGGGTTGGCGCCTGCAGGCACGCGTGCACGTGGTGTCTGCTGGGAAGCAGGTTAATCTCTTAGACGGAGGCTCGTTTCTGGGTCAGAGGCTGTTGAGTGAAGCTCCTGAAGGCTGCGACAGGTCATTTCCTCCATGTAACCCGTGGTGGACGCCGGCAGCACGCACAGTGCGACTCCTCTCGTTGTTCTCTTCCCCGTTGCGTCAGCAGCCGCGGAGGCTCACCGGTCCACCTGAAACGCCGCCGGCTCCGCGCAGCTCGCAGAAAGCACGGTCCGTGTGCATTCGTGTGTTTTGCAACTCGGCCAGAACGAGTGCGCGTGCCTTTTCCTTTGTGTGCGGCCTTTCTCTCACACCTCCAGGAAAGCAGGTCAAACAGGTCATTTATTTGACCTGAGCGCTCCTCCTGGTACGACCCCCCCCAGGCTGCCGTCACGCCCTCGAGCAGGCGACAGCGGCCACGGTGAGACGCTTACGATGCGCATACCTTCGCCACGCGCCCTTTGTTCCGGGGGTTCACGATAAACGCAGCGGGCCACCGAGGGGCCGACGGAGATGTTTTGGCTTCGCTTTTTTGGGAGCTGTCAAGTCGTCTCCCGGTCTGTGCGTCTCAAAGGTCCAGCTGTGAAACAGGCTCCATTCCGCCAGTGGAAATGCTTCAAAGCAATTCGTCCTCTGTTAGATCTCAATCCCTGAAGACGTGAAGCAAATGAAAGTGCTTATTCAGTGGCTGTGGAGCGCACGGTGGAGCGCCAGTCGGTTAATAAAGTTTATTCACATACATTAGGCAGAAAAGTTATTTTCAAAGTTGAACGCTCACCGCTTTAAAAGTGTGCGTGTTATTGAAAGCGTGGAGCGCGGCTCTTCCCCGTAGCAACGCCGTGTTGCAAGGTCCTAGGGAATATGTCTAAGAACGTGAACCTCAGTGTGTGTGTGTCATTTGGGGGTCCGCAGGGGCTCGGGTCAGGTGACCAGAGTCGCTCTGACGCACTCCAAACATCTGCTGAGTATCAACCCCATGCGGACCCTCGTTGGACACTCGAGAAGCAAAGGCTCCTGTTCATCGTTCAACTTCCAGCGCAGGCCGACTGTATTTCACTGCATCTCCACCAGGACTGTGAGGAATCAGTCAAAAGAATAATGATAGCAAACCTAACGCCCTGATGAACCAACGTCATCCAGTTTTTTATAAGCTCATTTTAGTTCAGTTAGAACCATCGCAGGACTTCCTGTTCATTGGCGGCACCACGCGAAGAAGGAATAGTTCCAATTACTGTCACGACTACCTGCTGACACACACTCCCTTTGGTGGTTCCCATGGAGACACGTGTTGCTCCGCCCCTCCCGCCGGGCTGACTGTGCGCGGCGTGTGAGGGCAGAGACGGGAGGGAAAAAGTGGAGACAATCAGAGGTGTAGATTTGTGTGGGAATTAAGGAACCCGTGTTTGGTAGTAAAAGTATTCGTGTTTCCTTCAGCGATCAGCGTTCTGTGCCTCTCAGAGCCAAACACGTAAAAAGCAGCAAAGGGACAAAGGAACTGTATCAACTCAATAAGAGGCTGATATTGATCCAGGACATCGGCGTTGTCTGCTCCTCCGTTCTGTTGGACGGCGAGTTTCTGCTGGACGCTTGAAGTGTGCGACACCACGTGTCTCCTTTGCATTGAATTCACTCCCTGTTTCTTTCACGGCCTGGAAACGCAAAGAAGCAGCATTGTTGCATAATCCATCTGATTTAATTTAAACTATTCACACAAAGTGCTGTCCCTTCTCATGCCGTCCGTCCTCTAATCTGTCATGAATTGACTACTGTTTCTTTAGCTGACTCGAGTCGTTTGTTCATGTGGAATCAGTCGTGGGTTTTTGCGCGATGCTCTGAGAGTTGCTCGAGAACTGACCTGGAATAAAAACACACACAAACGACACACAGACACACACAGAGACACGCAGCGTGACTCACGGGTGTCCCGCTGCGTTTGTCCCTCGTGGGCTCAGAGAAACGCCACCGTCGTTACATCACGACCTCCTCACTAAAGCAGCAGAAGGGAGGGAGGGAGGACGGACACAATGAGCAGAAGGGACGCCAATAATTGGAGAGGAGGAAGAGGAGGAAGAGGAAGGAGGCAATAGAACGGTCGGTGCACAATGGCGGGATGGAGGGAAAGAGACGGAGAAGAGCGAGGCCCTACTGCTCCGTCCTCATGATGCGAGGGCAGCAGGGAGGGGGTGGGGGGGTTTCCTCCACCTCCCACATTCCTCTTCCCCTCTTCACTTTGGATCAGCTTCAAAGCTCCTCCACCCTCCACCATCTCTGCACACACACGCACACAGGCACATGCGCGTTCTTCCCCGTTGCTTCGAGGCACATAATCGTTAACGTTTATGTCTTTACACGGTCCCCTGTTAACAGAGTAGCAGAGCCACAGATGTACCTGTATCCGTGTCTGATGGGAGGGAAGATGATGGCGCTCCACTAACGCAGCCACGAGAGCTTTAGTCTCCAATCGAGGCCGCCAAACACCTCGAGACAAACGGGGCGCTTCGAGGAAAACGCGCAGCACGTTGTGGGCTTCTGGTTGGTCTTGAGAGTGCTTCAGTTTCTCAAGGAGTTAATCAGCACAAAAACGCTGTGATCAGATGCTTCTGCTGGTGAGTTGTTGTTCAGTGTAGTTGCAAAGTGAGTCTGCGTCTCACAGGAATCACGTTACACAGATGAGATGCTCAGCGTGATGCTGCTTTGTGTAAAAGGAAGAATTAGTTCATGAAGGTCCTGCTGGGAAAGAAGCTTTCTCTCTCCAGCACAATTGAAATTGCCCGATAGAACTTTTGCAAGTGAAACAAACGCCTTTTTGTTGTTGCAAAATACCCTTAACGGGGCTTTGCCATCCCTTCAAGCTCTCACACAGTCCAGAGACTCGCGGCGCCTGATACAGCTGGAGAAACGTATTGAACGAAGCGTCTTCAAAGAGATCTGATGCTAACAAAGAAATTCTGGCTTGATGCACCCAGTGAGAACGTGCCTGTGTGTGTGTGTGTGTGTGTGTGTGTGTGAGGGAGACACGTGGCGCTCTACACACCTGTTGTGTTGCTTCTCCTCTCTCCTCCTGGTCCCCCTGCCGGGTTCCTCCTCCTGCAGCCTCCGCTCCCTCCTCCTCCTCCCTCTCCGGGGAAGCTTCCCGCCTCATTAGTATCGCACTGACTGCAGCCGCGGGGTCTTTAATTAGCTCGGCTTCTCCTGAAGGAATTAACGTTCACATTTGTTCTCCGGGGCTTCAGAGGACCGGGTTTACCGGCTGGATAAACAAATCATCCCACAGCAGCTCCTTCGGCCCGGTGTTGCATCAACAGGTGGTGCTCGGAGGTTAACCCGACGTTATTAATGCACTCGCTGAACGCGCCTCGCTCATTAGGTGCAGAGACTCGTCCTGCTGGATACCAGGTACCATGTCGTCACAGCGGACCCTTTCACAGTAAAGCGTCTCACTCGTTTCTCGTGTGTCCGTCCGGACGCGATGGAGTCGATGAGCCACATCACTGGCACTCATCTAAACAATCCGCCTGCCATCAGCGGTCCAAAGCACCTCATTCGGTTCAGGCCAGAAGGTGAAAATGTCACTTAGGGCTTCCAGCTCCATAGCAAAGCCCGTGTGTGTAACAGAACACACATTTCCCCTCTGCAGCCGGAGCCGTCGCTTCCTTTTCTCCGGCTATTATCCCCTGCCCTCCACCTTAACGTTTCTGCTCCGCTCGCTCGCGTTCCTTCCCCTTTTCTACTCCATTTGCCGGGTCAGAGGTGGCACTCGTAATGGACGTGAGCCTGAGCTTGTAATTTCCCCTCCCAGGGTGGAGGGATGCCCGCCTGCCCTGCACCTCTCCGTTAAAGATGAACCCTGCCTGCTTCCCAATTACAGTAGAGTGCTGAAAAAACAGATGACCGGGGTTCGATCCGTTTTGATGGGAAACTCCTCCCTCGTGACACCAACCGGACTCTAAAGGAAAGAAGCTGCTGAGGAAAACAGGACTTGTTCAGGGATGAGATAAGTTGTAACGCGAGCACAGTCAGGTTGTGTAGTTTAGTTTAAGCGACTCATTGATTACAGGTCTCCAGCGCCTGAGACTCTGTTAATCATCCTTCCTCCATGCGAGTCTCTCTCCTGGGTGAGACGCAACGGCCTTCCTGCTGCAGGAGACTCACAGGAGACTCGTAGGAAACCATTGGATGCCGGCGTTTTCTTTTATCTTCTTAGGTGTAAATAGGAATCAGACCTGGTCCCCTTCACTTCAGCCATCCGTTTCATTCACCATTTGGACCCCCCCCACCTGTGCTTTTAGCCCATTGGCTGTGTGTGTGTGCGTGTGTGAGCGTGTGTGTGTGTGTGTGTGTGATGCTCTCTCACTGAAGAGGGTGATGTGTAATTGTACGGTCATCGGTGCGTGTGTTTCATGTCCATTACCCGCTGATCGGACGTGTATTGCGGTGAGTTGCAGTTGCCCGGCTCTTAGTTTGGGTTGGAAACCTACTTTAACAGAATCTGCATGTGTCCTCCTGTACAGACACACACACACACACATAAACGCACACAAACGCACACAAACGCACACAGGCTTCACAGGAGCTGAGTGCAGCCGTTGAGTAAAAGTAATACCCCTCAAATAAAAGTACAATGTCCAGCTGTATTTTTCTTTTAGTCATTGAACAAAATGCCCGTTCCTAGAAGGGTTTTTAAACTGAATTAATCTTGATCAGAATAACATGTTGCACAAACAGCGGAAAACAGCGGCAGCAGATTTGGAGGCCAAGAGGAGGAGGCGGAGAGGTGGCGGCACACATATGGTGACGGCCGGAGCCGGGGGGCCGGACAGAGGACAGAGGACATGTGGAGACGCGACCGCTGAGAGTCAAAGTGTGTGTTCACGTCCATTTTGACAATATTATTTTAGGTCGAGGCACTAACCAAACATGGAATTGCTTTTTCTGCACAACTCCCCTTTCAACTTCACGCCATCGTCGTGCGGCCTCGCCGCTTTGTGAACAAAGCCGGCGCCTCCGGCTCCGATTAACGAGTCAAATCGAGCGATAACAAAGATGTCATCGAGCCGCGTTCACACGACGCAGCCACGGTGATTACGGACGACAGCCGGATACGACGATTGGACGGAGACAGACAGAAGGCGGGGCAGGTGGATAAACAGAGCGACGGTTTGGAGCGGATGAAAGGACAGACAGACGGGCAGACAGACGGGCAGACGGGACTCCAGCGCTGCTCATAAAGCCGCGGAGAGAAGCGGGCCGACGCGTCGGCGCCTTTCAGAAGTGGAGCGACGGCCCTTTGATGCTCATTTGAGACCTGATTAATCGATACACGAGTGAGTCTGGCGTCCGGAGAGTCACCGCACTCTGTTACCATGGAAACAAAAACCGACCAGGGAGCTTGTTTTGGCTTCTTTTTTTTTCACCGAGAACTTTTACCTTCGAGATGTCTGCAATCATTTCTGATTTCTGGCCTTCTGCCTCAAACGACCCGCCAAACTGCACCGCTTGTTCCTGGAAAGACACGCAATGCTTTTTCTGGAGTGCACATTAGGCCCGTTCGTCGTGTAATCTCCACCGAAATTAAAGAAGAAGAAGAAGAAGAAGAAGAAGAAGGCTCTTTGGCGAGATCGAGCCGGGAATCGCTCGCAGTAACTTCCACGTCAGCCAGTGTTCCGCCATCTGTCCTCTCGGGAGTCACCCGGGCGACACGCGTCCCGGCGTTGTGCCTCCGCCTGGCACACTCACAGGGGGGGAGGGGTGGGAAGGGAACCACCCTGGCTCGTAACAGGACTGGCGTCACCGAGGGCCAGTCTTCATTCATCAAAAGCCAAAAAACGGCCGACGCTCCACACACGGGAGGACCGAGGAGACAAATGTCCCAGCGACGGGACATTTAGCAGCTGCTAAAGTGTAACAAACAGGTAAGAGGGTGACATGGGTGACAGAGGAACGCATCCTCCTCCATTCACTGCTGCTGAATATTTCATGTTCCCGTCCAGACCGATCCGTCACGTCTGCCTGCACGGCCTTTGTTTCGGCCATCCGTCTGCTCTGCAGAGACGTCTGCTCCATTTGTCTCCTCTCGCCGGCCTGTTTCCACTTTCTCCCCCCCTCGCGCGTGTCTCTGAAGCGACGGCGTCTCGACCTCTGTTCAGACGGAAGCTGCACAAAATGTCGCCAAAATGACAGGATTACGTCGACTGGTATATAATGTCATTTTTTAGACCCAATACAGTGTTTTGAGCAGATGAGCAGTCCTGTTTCCGTCTGCGACTTTCAGATTTTTATAATACGGTCTCAATGGAGTGCTGATGCTATGCTAAATGTGTCCTGATTAGTTACTGCAATGTGCTGCAGCGAAATGAGAGCTTTTCAGGGGACTTTACTGCTCGGAAACACTACAACTTTTGTCCACAGGGGGCGCCAAAATCTACAGAAACAACGTTTCACTGATTCGCCTAAAACCCTTCAGGTTTTTCAACCTATTTTTTTGTCTTAACTTGTTTTGACTCTTTTTCAAAATACGCTTTTTCGACCTAATATTTTTTTTTAACTTCTTTTCCATGATATCTTTCGACCTTACATATCATATAATTACATATCACACAGAGGACAAAGAAAAGAATCAAAGCAAACTGTTATTACAAACACACATGAGAGGGGACTCTGCAGCACCGCAGCGGCGGCAGAGAACCTCATCAACATTTACGTTAAACGTTATCAGTGCGCTTTGCGCAAAGTGTCCGGCTTTATTAAATAATGCAACAGAAGTAATCTAGTGCCAATAATCAAGGCGGCCTTCCAGACGCCGGCAATAAAAAATGTTATGCGGCCGTAAGTGTAAGATTATAGATTTGCCATCCGATGGACACTCATCAGCATTAACTCTGCCAAGAAGGAAGATACGCACCGCGGGCTTTGGATGCGTGATGAAATAACCCAACATACATCTGCGTCCGTCTCAGTGTTCCTCTGGGAAGAGAACGTCCAATGTGAGCTGTCTGAACCGAACGAAGAATCCCTGCTGGATATCTCGGGGGAACTGCGAGCTGGTGTATACGGAAGGTTCGGAAGGTTGGTCCTGCATGCCGTTTGAAAATGTTGACATTGAATATTGAAGCCAACGCTGGTGGAATGCAGGAGCTCGAAGGTTGAGAGCGGCTTGTTCCAGTTTCACACGCCTGGGTTGTTTGTTATTCAAGGCTTTTTATCCAACAGTAGGTGGAATAAATGACATCCGAAAGGTAATAAGTCATTGTTATTCTATTCCAGCACAGGACGTTTTAGACCCATTGGCTCAATATTAGAGATTCATATGAGCATAACTCAAGCACGAGGTAGAGTAAACTTATAAGACTCAAACTTTACCGCTCCAAAAAATGAAGATGAGGCCTGCAGAGGAAGCATTTGAAACGACTAAATGGACGTCTGAAGCCACCGTCTCAAGTGCCGAAATGCGTTTAATCAAAAAAGCTTTCACGAGCGAGGAGGCCGCTTGCAGCGCGCGACGCAGTTTCTCCTTTCATGCAAAAGTCATGAAGCAATCAAGGACCGAGGAAGGAAACGGCGAGTGCAGCGCTGCAGCAAAAAGGAGTGCTGGTGTCTCACCGACGGGGTCGATCGGGGACGATATCGGACCGCGCGTGGGTTTATTACTGTGATTGTGTTTGGCACCTCGCCGCCCGGCAGCATCTCAACTCCAGCTGCTGGAGGTGGACTGAAGCGGCTGGAGATCCCAACTATGTTCTGGACGGTCGGCGGGGGAACACTTAGAGGTCGGACTCACGCCGAAAGCTCTCCAGCCGCTTCACTTCGTAAAGTTCCTGCTTCACGGGAGGTTCGAGAAATCCCAAATCTCCTTCCCCAATAAAGAAACCCCGGCTAATTATTGTCTTAGTGTCCCTGGGAGACACTCAGCCGCATGAAGGACGCGTTTTAAGCATCTAGCAAATTAATTCAGCCCTGTCTTTCTGTCACTTGTTAATTAAAGCTATAAAGGGAACTTCAGAGGGCGTATTAACTATCAATTCCCCCATTTCATTTAACTCACCGAGACTTGTGTTGTTTTTGTTTCTGTGTCTCAACTAATAAACAAAAGAGATGCATTTATTCAGCGCTGTTTGCTTTCTCTGCTTTTATATGTCGGAGAGTTGTTGCCGTTTATTGGAAGGCCAATAAACGGTTGGCATCTTTCTCACAGAATAGTTGTCGAGGCAACCGTCGTTGTCGAGTCCTAATATAGTTATTTATTGTGTGTCGACAATGTACGTGGATCCCACGATGTGAACTAACCCTGATGAATTACCGAACTGTAGGTAACGGCAGCTCTGAATCAGTCACGTTAAACTACGCAGCAGATTAAACTAAACCAAACTCACCCGCGGACTTCTGTTCTTCTGCCGTAGGAAATAAAAGGCATGGCGAAGGAAACACAACTGTGTTGCCAAGTCAATGACATTTAGTCCAAAAAGTCGAACCACAGGTTTCTGGTATGCGGCCGGATAATTGGCCCATAAAGAGTGCAGCATTACAGACTTCCTGTTGAGAGGCTGCTATTGGAGAGGTGCGTTCGTCTCCCCAAAGCATCACATGCGGCCGTCCTCAGACTAAAGGTGCGGTCGCTGTGAAAGAACGTGACGGGACGGGAAACGGAGCTCAAACGGGCTCCAACAAGCCGCACAATGACACCGCGCAGATTCACAGCGTCGCGCGCGCAGTCGATGCAGCCAAGCAAACACAGAGCGGCGGCTCTGTAGCATGCAAACAATCAATGCGTGTATCAAATGTCAACCCCCCCCCTCCCCCCTTTCTCTCTCTCTCTCTCCCTCTCTCTCTCGGACCGACTGGGCCTTGACATTTTTACAGGTCAAAGGTCAGCCAGATTGAATGTTGTGGGATCAATTGTCGAAACCTGGCGGCGAATCCGTAAAACCCTGGAGGTGAAGTGACTCCGAGCGCACTGTTGTCTCGATAACGGGCCGCTGTGTAATCGAATCGACCGGGCCGACGCAGAATCGCACGCAGACGCCCCCCCGTCATCCGCTGGACACGGCTGCTGCCTAATCGCGCAGGCTAAATTAAGGAAGGCCGGAAGCCACAGAGGCAATCAGCCTGACAGCGAAGAGCTGAGGAGTCACGGCCGCCAGTCACTGTCGCTGCTCCGGGCGACGCGGACGAGGAGGAGGAGGAGGAGGAGGAGGAAGATCAGGGATATCTGGGTGGTTCTGCACTGCACGCAACTCGGAGTTTGCCATTTTTCCCAGTTGAAATTTTCGAACTTCCACACACACAATGGAACTCCTCCACACCTGTCTGACATTTTAAACAACTTTTACGCAAATATAACATTCAGATTGTTTAGCAGATAACCGTGGCGACATATTTCAAGCTCAATGTGCAGCTTTTAAAACATGAAGGTATATAAACAGTTTGATTAAACCCGAGTTCATCCTGTTAGGAGGAGGGCCGCCGTCGGAGCACTGCGTGTTAAGATTGCCACAAATAATCGCATTGGAGCCAACGTCTCAATCTAAACGTACACTTTTCCTTTAGCTGGTGCTTTTATCCAAAAGCGATTTACGAAAGTCATTGCGACGTCACTCATTGAATCCTCGAGTTCATCCTCTACCATCTATCATAAATAGTTTATCTGTTATAAATAAATAAAAAATGATTCAGGACTTTAATTTACTAAATTAGCATCATGCTGTATTGAAGAAGACATGAAACTACGAGTTTATTGCCACCGTAAACTCAATGTTTACTGAGCTGAAGAATCAAGTGCGACGTAGAGACATTTTCTATGCGGATGGACTTCAAACCAGAGGCGTCGTTGGCCATTCGAGGGAATTTGAGGAAACCCAAGTTTGCAGCACTCGAGCACCGGCTTCACTCTTCAGAAGAGGTGCTCTTATAACGCACAGACGATGCAACAGGTTCACAAACACAAAGGAACACGTTTTGTGTGTGTTTTTACCTCGTAAAAGCCCTTCCGCTTTGTCGGACGCGGCGGGTGCGTCTGATGTTTTTTTCCCGCCGCTGCAGCGCCGCCACGGACCCCGCCGCTGCTGCTCTTTATTGGAACATTGCTTAGTCACTGGCCTTTTGATGCTGCCCGATGATGTCGCCTCTTCCAAAGTCAATATTTGCCGCGGTTACACACAAGCAGGAAGAGATGGAGAGTCGCGGCCCGGGGCTAATGATGCAATATGATGATCATCTACCGATCTAAAGACAAACACGCGCACGCGTCAGTGTGTGTCACGCTGCCTCGTGCAGAGCCGTCTCTCTGAGGATGCTCCGGTGTGCATTCGGAGGTTTAGCTTCTCCTGCTAGCATGGCGCAAATACCTTAAATAATACAGGCCTGACAAAGGCTCACAGTGTGTAGAAAAGCAGACGAGCTGGTCCTTTATATGGTAAGAAGACGCCGTCTGATCGGCGCAGGTTTGGCGGCGCGGCGACTCATCGCACACTGCTCAAAAGCAGCCGGCTGCGTCCGCCCCTCGGTTCTTCTCTGTGGTCTCTACGCGGACAAAGAAATGCAGGCATCTCACTATGTGAACACGGATGCTGAATACGGTGCCATGAATATAGGTTTGCTCCCACTGAGAGGCCGCAGCGCTGAACTGATGAGGCTCTCAGTCTGGGCTCCAGGGTGGGGGGGGGGGCGGAGGTCAACTTCTTCCACACCGGAAAACAGCCTCAGCGACTACAGCGACTAAACGCGTCATTCAACACATTTATTTGAGTGCAGTTGTTTTTCCTCCTGCCCTTTCTGCGGCGCCGCGGTGAGTCCGGAGCCTGATGCGGGCCGCGTTCGGACTCATCTTCCCCGTGCCGCTCGGGCTTCATCGCTTCAGTGTCCTGGAATTAAGGTCCGGCGCTCGGGCCGCCTCCTCTCCGGCGTGTCCCCTCATCTCTTTTTACGCGCTGATGGGTTTCTTTTTAATAAGCCGTCCCTTTCAGAGTCCTCATCACTACTTAGAACATGGTGACATTTGCTGGCTGTGCCATTTGGCACATGTGAGACTGCAGGTGAGGATCAGCGTCCTCTTCTTGAATCCTCCAATTTATGTCCAAACGCAATCTATCGTAATTAAAAAAGCAGAATTCACGTCCGATCATTTGGATTCATTGTTAACATTAACTTACTTACAATTATTACCACCATTATTGACCAAGATACATTACTTCAATGACCCTCACCTATCCACCCCCCGCCCCCCCTTCCTGTTTGCCCCTCAGCCTTCTTCTCATTTGGGATATTGATCATATCTGCCAATACCTTGAACGCACCACACAGATTTGATTACTTCCCTCAACAACCACAAACCCTTATTTTCCCCTCTCTTGTTTCATTGACACAACCACATCTACTTCCCCTGTAGTTCAATCTCGTTCTTTTATTCCCACGAATATTGGCGCCATCTTGTGTAACGTTCCTCTGAATCGTGTTTTTCAAAGAGAAAAAAACAAACAAGCTCCCCTGAATACTTTCTCCTCTTCCAAGCAGCGAGCACTGATTGGAGAGCTGCTGTAAACGCTGCTTAATGCTGTGAATGGAACTACTTCTTAGTTTTATTGGCCACTCTAATCATTATTATTTGCCTCATTCACAAATTAGCAAATGTTAGCATGGTGAACGTGAGAGGCCGCGGTCAGCATGACGCAGACTGAGCATTAACGCTGTCGCTGTGAAAATGTTGCCATGGCGACGCTGCCCTTTACTTCAAAGCATCGCAGCGAGACGCCGGCGCGGTCGACCTTTAACCTTTGTAAGGGGTGGCCGTCTGCGAGCCCGTCGTCATATCCGTTCCCGCCTGCTGGGAAGCCACGGGGCAGGGCGAGGGGGGAGGGGCTTTAAGCACAAAGCACCACGGGGAGGGGGGGGGGTAAACACACACCTGAGACACGACAATGCTTCGCCGCTAATCTGTCCTGTAAAAACACACATACGCAGGTTTTGGATGCGCACAGGTACACAAACACGAGGAGCCACGTGCACGCGTGTTCTCACCTGTGACCGTATAGACACGCGTGCACAAAGGCAGGTGAACGGAGCCGGGTGGGGCGCGTTGGACGATCCCGCTGTAGTGAATGCGGTTTGTTGCACAGTGAGCATGTGACTGTCACGGCTCACGGGCTCCGAGAGCGGAGACGAGATTCAGGTTGACAAAAAGATGTTGCTGGTATTTTACTCACCAGAAGCAATAAACAAAAAGAACACAATGCGACTCCGACCGGGAGCAAGCGAATCAACAAAGGGGCAAAGCCAGAGCCGGCCCAAGGCATAAGCAAACTAAGCGGCTGCTTGGGGCCCCCTGGCCCCAAGCAGCCGCTTAGTTCGCTTATGCTGCAAGCAGCCCTAGTTTTGTATTATAACCTCACTGTATTTGTTTATAATTTTCTCTATACCATTATAGCGTGACATTTGTGCCAATAATCTTCTAGCACAGGTGACTGTGCGTGGTGGGAGGGGGGCCCCCAAATGAAATTCTGCTTGGGGCCCCCCAGAAGCCTCGGGCCGGCAGGGGGCAAAGCCATTACGGCAACACGAGGGATTCTCACCAGAGACACGATGCGCATAAGAATAACGACTATCTGACGACTGGGGCGAGGAACACAGCGGAGTGCGTATGGGGGGGGGGCAGAAGGAGTGCAATCAAGAGAAACACACACACACACACACAGAAAGAGATGTTACAATTAGTACGTGTGATAAGACTGAGAAGATGAAAGTGGTGCGATGCTTCAATCTCTTCTTGTAAGGTAAACGGGTTCGCCTGCTTTTCTGGACGCACATCAGCCACCGATCACGTCATTGTATTTTACACGATTCCCTGCCTAACTCATTTTGCTGCAGCCGTACGTTCTCTCAGTAAATCCCTGATTTGTGCAAAATTGGCCAGATTTGATTCTATTCTTGAAACAGTGTAGGTGTGACTGTGAAGACGCCGCGTGTGACAGCAGGCCGAGACCCGGGTAAATAACGCACTCTAACGAAATCTGACATGTTTCTCTAAAAACGTCTTCCTTCGCGACCGGCAAAGGTCGACTTTAAAACGATGACGCTGCATCGCGAGGCCCATGAATGTTTTTCGTTATTCCGAATCCTCTCTCTGGTGAAGGAACGGGCCGACAGACGGAGTGGGTGGCGGCAGGCTGGAGGCAGCTTGTGCAGACGTGTCCACGTGGTGCGCGCCGCTCGGGCCCTAACCCGATCAGGGCAGCCAAGACCCACTCAATTAATCGGACCGATTGACTCCTTCAGTCCCTCGCAGCTGTCGCCTCCTTTCGGAAGGCACGGCCGCAAATGAGCATTGATTGAGCTTTGATTGAGGGGCGCTGGGAGTTGTTTTCCACTGTACATTTCACATATTCACAAATGCAAGATTCTAATTCCAATGAGACCTCTACAATGTTCGGCATGAGAAAGGTCTTTAAGTGATAAGCATATGATTCAGTATAAGGGAATGCTCATTTCGTGTTGTTACCTTTTTGAAAGTATGGGTGTGCGCCTGCCCTTGTGTGACCAATCATGCACGCCTCGTTTGCACCATCGGGTTCGAAAACCTTAGCTGCCGGGGGGGATCTCTTGATGCGCGCGCAAAGCGAGCCGCTCCGTATTGGAGCATTTTGCGTTAAAATGCAGAGAAATTGCCTCCATGATATAAACCTGTTATCCCAGTTGGTTGTCGGGGCCTGAATCTCCACCTCATAGAGCTCGGCACTAATGAGCGGAAGCTTTCAGGTAGCCGCACAGATCCGATACGCTATCAGTATCTGTGCGGATTAGGGCTGCAGCCAACAATCAATTTCACTATTGACTCCTTTGTCGGATACTTCTTCGTTTCTACACTCTTAATTCAAAACTAATTTAACCACCGTCTTTGAGAAGCAGAGGTGGCGTCGTTGATTTGCATTCCGCGTCAGACTCGCCGTCATCGTAAACGATGACACGCGGTCACGATGTGCATATATTGCATTAACACCAAGCAAGTCTCTAAAAGCTCAACTAATCGTTTGTCAGCAGTTTGTCAAAATTAAAATATATATTTTTTACTGAAGAGAGCTTATCATTTATAAACCACTTTTTTTGTGAATCCTCTCTGAATTCAGAAATATCAAGATCAACATGACTCCCCACCGGAGCAAGAGGAAATGAAGTGCTTCCAGGTAAAGGCTTCGATGAGCGGCTTTTAAAACGAATCACGACTGCCATTTGATTCACAATTACAACAAAAGCCTCCTTTCCCAGGCGCGCGCACACACACACACAGACACACAGACACACACAGCAGTGTTTGCTGAGAAACTAAGCTTCCAATCGCAGCACAGACGGACACATAACTGGCCTTCCAGAGAAGAAATGTGTTTCTTTCATCCTCACAGCAGAGCCAGCACCTCACTTTGCATGTCAGTCAGAGCATTTAAATGTGGCGTGGACGCCAGCCAGAGGAGGAGGAGGAGGAGGAGGAGGAGGAGGAGGAGGAGGATGAGGAGGAGAAGGAGGAGGAGGCGGAGGAGGATCGCCTCTCTCAACGACTGGCACGAAGTCAAATGATCGCTTTCATTGTGCTGCTATCGTGCCCCCCCCCCCCCCATCCCCCCATTCGCAGACACACACAGACTCCCATGGGCCTCAATAATCAACACGGCGCAATATAAGCATCTCTCACCCGCCCACCCGTCCAGCATGGGGCCAAACACACACACGGGCTGCTCATCGCATCTGTTCACCAGACACCCTCTCCAAAGACAAAAAGATGTCCGTTTACATCAACCCTCCCTCCCTCCCTCCGTCCCTCCGTCCCTCCTTCTCCAGCATCATTTCAACCGCCTGCTTATGATGGAGATCAGAAGGAAACAGACTCTTCTGGACAACCGAGGCACAGAAGCTTTGAGTTTTCCGGTGAATCAACAGAGAAAAACAGACACGGTGGTGCACACAAGAACTGGTGCAAGTTATGAAATCTACCAGAGAAGAGAAAAAGTCTCAACGCTTTCGAAGGCATGCAGCCATGCAGCGGAGTCATCAGCACACTGCCGTCACAACAAGTTCCACTACAGTTCCACTATCTCTGTGGCCTCTTTGCATGCAGCCCTGGCGAGACAGGTGCATATCACATTGGTTCTCATTACATGTGGATTTAAGCGCAGGTGGAAATCGGCTTCACTTTTGAACTTGCACCTTAGAGAAAGTTCCTGTGAGCACGCGGTTCTTGCGTCCACACACGAGTAGACTCGGTGCAAGTGAGCGTCGAACGCGTCGTTACTCACGGGTGCCATCGAAGCGGGTGGCGATGGTGTCCAGGAAGGTGTTCTGCGGGGCCAGCAGCCCTCTCATCACCGGCATCCTGCTGCGGGTCGACTGGGCCCTCCTGCCGCGGCGCCCCGGGGCGGAGCTCGAGTCCTGCTCGGACCCGAAACTAGGCAGGAAGCGAGAGGTGCCCGGTGCGCATCCCAGCCCCTGGAGAAGCGCACCGATCCGAGATACGCGCGGCGACTCCACCTTGGCACCGCGGGGGCTGTGACCATAATCAACCGAGCGCAGAGCGAGTGCTCGCTGTGGGGACGCACCTGTGCACCTTCCGGCGGGTGCAGGGGGAAGTCACCGGTGAAAGCGCCAGTGTGCCTCCTCGGGAGGCAGGTGCGCTGGGGAGAGAGGTGAGGATGGAGGGGCAGCCTGCAAGTTTTTGGTCGGGGAGGCGCGTTGAGTGAATCTTATCGCTGGTAGCTCCTCCTCGACTCACCCACCCTCCCCCGACCCCCTTTACTCTCTCTCTCTCTCTCTCTCTCTCTCTCTCTCTCTCTCTCTCTCTCTCTCTCTCTCTCTCTCTCTCTCTCTCTCTCTCTCTCTCTCTCTCTCTCGCTCGCTCGCCCCCCCTCTCGTTGCGTGGTTATCGTGCCACAACTAAGAGCAGATGCAGTCACGTGAGGCGTCCCAGGTGCCGAGCGGAAGGTGGGACTCAACAAAGAGGGGTTGTTTCAGAAGCCCGCGGTGTTCCCCCGTGAAGATAAAGTCGATCCAAAAGTGCGCCGTGTTCTGGAGTAAAACGCCAAGATCCCACCCGACTGCGTTGTGCAGTGCGCGTTCAATTTCCGTGGTGGTTCCATAAGTGAACTGCTTGGAGGGGTTTCCTGAGATGATCCTCCGCTCGCTGCTCACCTCTCCTCAGGACCACATGGCCGCGCGCAGTCGGAGGCGCCGCGACGCACAGGGAGATTCTGACACCTTCTGGTGACGCAGCGCAACTTCTGTATATATACACCTATATCTATATATATATATATATATATATATATATATATATATATATATATATATATATATATATATATATATATATATATATATATATATATATATATATATATATATATATATATATATATACACCTATATCAGAACGCCTATATATATATATATATATATATATATATATATATATATATATATATATATATATATATATATATATATATACATCAGAACACCTATATATATATATATATATATATATATATATATATATATATATATATATATATATATATAGGCGTTCTGATATATGATATAAATCATATTTATATCATATACTGAATATTGTTATATATATATATATCGTCCTCGTCCGCGTCGTCGTTGTGTTTCATCACTGCATTCCTCTGTCCAAAGTCTGTATTGTTTTGTCCTTTACTCGCGCTTGCTGGATTCTGTCCCCTTGATTTAAAAAGCGAGCTCTCCCAAAGCTGAATCTATTTTAGGACACTGAAATGATATGTCACTCGTTTATCTTTAACCAGTGATTGGCTTGGAAACCTTGCGTGCTACCACTACACCATATAACGACACACACCCTCCTTAGGTCAACACAGAGTAGGGGGGCGCATTTGAAACAACAAACACACTTCTCCCGCGCTCGAGTTTAGAGTGAGAGGGACACGTGTAACAACAACCAAACTTCTGGCTCTCATCCATAAATATCATAAATGTTAATAATGATTAAAATGCACACGTGGTAAGACCATTCCAACATCACACAAATATCTGGGGATGAAATACAAGTGCTGTCATCCGCTGTCAGCCGTAAATTGCATATTGTTCTTGTGTTCCACCATAGAGGTCACAAGGTCAAAAAATACCCACATAAAGGTCACAAAGGTCACATGCACGCGCAAACGTGGGGTAGATTTACTACTATTATGTTAGTAATAGAATTGCAATATAAATATTGACATCAATGTAAAACAATGGTTGTTACTTCTGGTACAAGGAAAAGTTCTTTTTTAGATTTTAACATCCCACATTTAAAACAACGGCTTTCTTTTCAACTGCAAGGCACTGATATACAAAACATACACAATATATTTCTATTATATCTATATTTACTGCGCTTTCTGCTCATTTGAGGAAGTGTTTCCAAACTTTTCACCGGCACTGTATACAATGGAGTACACTTTGACTCGTTTTTAAACAGAATTCAGAAACCCACTCCCCAGCTATATGTTAAATAAAACAACAACACAGGTTGGAAAACTGGCCCTTTGTGTATTTGATTGTGCAATGTCGTATCCTTTCAGCGAACCCTTGTGATGTTTCTTTTGTCCACTGAGTTCTGAACATTCTGATTTTTTCCCATGTGACATATTTTTAAAGACACCAAAACTTTGAGAATTCAAGAGAGAAGCGTTACTGTTATACTGATATTCTCTTTATCGTAGAAACAAAACGTTACATTATTTCATAGAGTTAACCTCTCACCTTGTTTGAGGCATGAAACAAGACATGAAAGAACCAGTGTGTCACTCTGAGCATCTTTTGAAGCTTCTTATTAACAGTCCGTACTGCATTCTCTATGATGGCCAGCAGGGGACGACTCATCTTGTTGCAAAAAGACAAAATATTGTATGAAAGTCATTATGAAAATGACTTTACTTCTCCATTGATCTCCGGTGGTGAACATTGTAAACATGAGTTTTATGTTTCAATTTCTAGTTTCAAGTCTTCTTTAATAAATCTGACTTTTTAGATATGTGGTTCACACAGGACAGTGGCACTACAAACATATGATGATTTTGTAGAATAAGACACATTGCTGTAGATTAAACTAGCCACTTGTGTGTAAAAGACTTCCAGGATGAATATGCAACATACACACAATTGCAACACATACCAATCAAAGAACATTAAATATGACGATTAAACAATGACAGGGAATATGTAACCAGTACTTTTACTTAACCCTCTTCTACGTTCTGTTGTCACTTGCCAGCGTTACTTGCATCCCAAATATGTTTTGTTTTTATCGACGGGAAATTCAACCCCTTCCATCTAACTATTTTGTGAATCCCAGTTTTTGGTGGGGATTAAGTAGCTCAAACAAATGTTCGCCCCGCAGGCCCTAAAACCGGTTAATCCGGCCCCACATCAGGGAGGCGTTTAAGGAGTGGTACTCACTTCATTAACTGTCTGCTCAAGAATCACTGACACCAGTCATAACATTCTTTGTCTATGTATACACTTTGTAGATGCTTTATATTGTATCAGTCATGTTTTACAAGACAATGCAATGATTACGAAAAACGCACAGAATGAATTTGAATAATCCCATTAATAAAGTACAACATTTTATTTGTGTAATATTCTGATGCACTTGTTTATTTATTGGTTATTCTATAACTTGTTCTCAGGAATATTTACTTTGTTTTATTTGTAAGGTAGGAACTATGTAGGAACTATGTTCACTTAATCCGATTCGGGGGACTTATTTTGCATGTGAAGCGGCAAACGTTATAACTCCGCAAAGGGATCAATCATTAAGTAATTATTGAATGTTCTCATTCCCCTCTGGGTCGTGTGCAGCCAGTGAGCTACGTTTCGTTTAAGGTTTTGTCACACATATTGTTCCATACGTTAGTATGATGTTAGCTTAAAGCCTGTCGACATTTGTTTTAGTTCGAAAGTGGATTCCAATGAGGACGACGAGTGGATAAATGTGTACGAAGGATTGAAGATGGCGTGGAGAGAGAGAGAGAGAGAGAGAGAGAGAGAGAGAGAGAGAGAGAGAGAGGGAGATGTCATTAAGTGGAATGAATCCACCAGTAACGATTCGTGGTCTCGTGTATTCCCTGGAGGGGGTGACACCACATGAGTGTGGAAAGTGGATTACGCAACATTCATTTGAAAGAATCCCTTGTTTTTTAGGAGGAATAGTCCGATATGACTCCGACCAATCAGCGAGCGTCATTCCAAGACAACTCCCGCCCCTCCGGCACCGTGCGTGCATCCCATTGGTGATTCGACCCCTCCTCTTCTCCGATTGGCCAACATCTTGTGAGCTGGGGATCCGGGTACCTGCCGCACCTCTCCGCCAGCTGTATTCACTTTCAGCCCAGTCGGACATCATCGTTCCGCCTCCTCGACCCGTCTCAGGCCGCTCCGTGGACCCGTAAACCCAGCAAGGTAACGCGTTTAACGAACACCCGCGCACCCACGAAACGGCGGCGAGTGACGTAACCGGAAACGAATAATATGCCCCCCGCTCGACCCGCTCTTTATTGCGTCGACTCGCCGGTCAGCCGTGCGGGCTGACGACGCTGGAACGGTGTAATTGTTCCATCCACGCACGGGCCCGTCGTTAACGGGGGCCGGAGGAACCGCTTCCGGTACGCGTGTTTTTAAGGCTGGGTTTTGTATTTAAAAAAAAACCTGCACGTCATTCAGACGGATTTGAGTCCCGTCAGTCGCCTCCTCGTCGCGTCGTGTAACTTTTGCAGAACCTCTCGCCATCCAACCGAAATGCGATTAAGATCTGTAAACTGTGACCGTTTTAAACGGTAATAACCGTCGTAAAATACCAGCGATCAGGTGACCCGCCGTAAATGAACGCCATCACATGGGTTAAAGTTACAGAATAAACCAGGATCATACTGCAAGTAAATAATAAAGGTGAAGGACACTTTAGCTTATTCGAATAATTGCTATATTTAATAGTAATAATAATATATTTAATAATGAATGATCTTGTTGGCATTGGTTAACCATGCGTGACACAGATTTAAGAGGATTATGGAGTATACTAGCTGGATACTGCTATGTTTTGAATTCATCCATGCATTGAGTCTGCATGTGTCGTATATTGAGAAAGAAACGTTACATGGCACCAACAGGAGCGTGTGTCTTCACACTTTCCACATTGTCACACCACCAAGATTAACCAAGAGATTTCAAAGGTTCACACAAACTGTAGGTCCCATGATAAAATCCCAAATTCTGCTCTCCGTCGTCATCCTGAATGTCCGTGTGTTTGTTGTTCCCCGCCCTCACAGGACTCGACGATGTCTCCCAAGATCAAGGCGGGCTCCGTGGTGGAGATGCAGGGAGACGAGATGACTCGGGTCATCTGGGAGCTCATTAAGGAGAAACTGGTCTTCCCGTACCTGGAGCTCGACCTGCACAGGTGAATACGCCTCAACAGCGAGGGCACAACTTGGCTGCTCTTAGCTGCGTTCACTTTTCCTATAAAAAGAAAACGGATCGGTCCGCTGATCATTTACGTTCTAAACAACGCCACCGCTGGGCGATGGTGGCACATGGAGTACAGAGGCCAACTACCGAGAGGTTGGTGGTTCAAACCCAGTCTGCTCCATGTCCCATGTCAAAGTGTCCCTGAGCAAGACACCCAACACCTACCTGCCCCCCAGGCTAAAATGTAAAGACCGTGGGTTAAAAATGCAATGCAAGTCAGCTAAATGACATGTATTGTAATTAATGATTGCATCCGTTTCTTCATTCGACCTCGTTGATCCTCTTATCTCCTGCATGGACTTTGTTCTGAGTTTTATGCTGTTTGCATGACCTTTACATGTGAAGTTCAAGTCCCTGATGTGCCCTTCTTCATGCTGCCTGGTGGGGAGAGACAGCCGGCCCTTTGGACTCTTTTCATTACAGCATCATCCCCTTTTCTCTCAAATTGTTAAGAGTTAATGATTTATTGTGCTGCGGGCTTTGGAAGCAAATGTTTGAGTTGAATGAAAATAACAGTCTGAATTCAGGCCAATGAAACAACAAACGGGCAATCAGACCTCATTATTACACTTACAAATGTCCTTTTAAACTTTTAAATCCACCTGTAGGGAAGTGAATAGTAATTTCTGATTAAAACGTGTGTTCAGGGTACAGCCTCACGGGTTGAGCCGGCACACAACGTAACCGTTGTTCGATTGCTATCTTCTTGTTGTGGCTTTCGGAGGGAAGAAAGTGGGAGAAAGGTCACGGGCAGCGTTTCAAACTGTGTCAGCGGGTTTCAGAAAGGTGGAGGATAAAGCACCGGGCTCCTTCCAGCCGCTCACTTCCTCGCCGCACCGGTTTGTTCGCTTCTCCTTCAGCTCCGGTCGAGCTTGTGCAATCGATTCTCTTGTTTCCATTGTCTTTGTGTTGCCGGCGGAGGGGGGGGATTCAGATCCCCCCCCTCCTTTCTTGTGCGAGCAACAGGCATGTAGAGGAGAACAGAGTGAGCCAGCACTGAGGGAGAGGAGAGGCTAATGGCTGTGTCAGGTCAAGAAATTACAATTAGCCCAGATAGGCCGCTCCTTTTGCTCCACTTATTAATACCGTCCATGTCCTCTGGTTATGTTGCACATTGCAGCCACAGATTAGCTCCTGGCTAACTAGAACAGTGGCACATATTCACTCGGTGTTTGTGCAGCTGAAGTGTAGATAATCTAGTCTCATGCCTAAAACGTGTCTCCACTGTTTAGTATAAAAAGGGAGCTGACAATGATGAGGTTTAGAGCATTTAAGGACTCTAATCTCTCCCGTCTCCTCCTGCGAAGCTACGACCTCGGCATGGAGAACCGAGACGCGACGGACGACCGGGTGACGGTGGAGGCGGCGGAGGCGGTGCGCCGCTACAACGTGGGCATCAAGTGCGCCACCATCACGCCGGATGAGAACCGCGTGGAGGAGTTCAAGCTGAAGCAGATGTGGCGGTCGCCCAATGGCACCATCCGCAACATCCTGGGCGGAACCGTGTTCAGGGAGGCCATCCTGTGCAAGAACATCCCCCGCCTGGTGCCCGGCTGGATCAAGCCCATCATCATCGGCAGGCACGCGCACGGAGATCAGGTACGCGGCACCCTCCGCGTGGAAAAAAACCAACACCCTTTTGATATCTGTGACAAAACCACTAGTTACTAGTGTAAGTATCCTCAAACCCCCCTGGCCCTGCTGGGCTGCTGCTCTTGTAGGAGGCCGGCGTGTTAAGGTTTCGTCAGACATTGTAGGATCGTCGGGGAGAACTTGGTCAATGATTATATTCCACCACGTTGACTGTCGGGACGAGTTGCGTCAAAGCCGAGAACTAAATGGCGGGTGCAGCAGTTGTACAGGCGGAGGGCTTGTTACATAATATGCCACGGCTGTCAGAGGTATGCGCTTTATGTACAGCCCGCTGCAGTGGGAAGAAACGGGGAATAAACAGAATAGAAAAAGCTTTTAACTGCTTTTCTCTTCGTGCACGTGTGGACAAAATGGCGAAGACATGGACACATGGACTTTGAGAATATGGAGGCCTTGTCTGGGATTGGTTGGAGCAGCTGAACTGCGTTCAGTCTCGTTGAGGCCAAACGTCTTGTCTGTGCTTTTGGTTGAGTTTGCAGACCGGACATGAAGCGTTGGCAACTTTGAACTTTGATCCCCACGCCGCACTGAAGCTGTCCGCGCCAGCTGTGTGGTTACTGGGGGGGGTCGTACTAACCTCGCTCCCTCAATGTGCTTCCCCACAGTACAAAGCCACAGACTTCGTGGTGCCCGGGCCTGGCAAAGTGGAGATGACCTACACCCCCACGGACGGGGAGCCAGTTAAATACGTCATCCACGAGTTCAAAGGTAAGAGCACAGCGGCAACGCTGCACCATCGCCATGACGATATGAGCTCTGTGAGGAAAGTGGCTCAGGCAACGATCGGGGCGGTTTCTTTTCTAGTATCGCGGACAGACAAACTTTGCAAAGCAAAGATCATGTTTGGAGTGTCGTGTCAATATGACAAGGCGGCACATTTAGCATCGTGCCGCTTGTCTTCATCCATTTGTCTCGATTGCGATCCAGTTGACGGAAACAGATTAGAGCAGATACTCAAATTCAGAAGCCACTGGCCCAAATAAAGGTCTCCACGCGGTAGGTGTGCGGCGCATGTGACCGTACGATAACCAATGACGGTTTGTGTCCGTCCAGGCACAGGCGGTGTTGCCATGGGGATGTACAACACGGACAGCTCCATCAGGGACTTTGCCCACAGCTCCTTCCAGATGGCTTTGACCAAAGGTTGGGCTCTGTACCTGAGCACCAAGAACACCATCCTGAAGAAGTACGACGGTCGCTTCAAAGACATCTTCCAGGAGATCTACGAGAAGTAAGGACCTTTCTAAACCACACGCACACTTCGGTCTGCCCCCCTCATTCACGAGCGCGCACACTTCCATCCTAAAGACCGCCATTTAGGATGCTTTGTCCTACCTCCCTCTGTGTCCAGGGAATATCGCGCTAAGTTTGAGGCCAAAGGCATCTGGTACGAGCACCGTCTGATCGATGACATGGTCGCACAGGCCATGAAGTCGGAGGGAGGCTTCATTTGGGCCTGCAAGAACTACGACGGAGACGTGCAGTCCGACTCTGTGGCACAAGGTTGGTAAAAAGCAACACTGGCATAAGAAATGAATTCAAATGAATCTGGAAAACCTTCTGCAAAACTGCCTCGTGATGAAGAAAATGTTGCCGTTTCCTTTTCTTATTCAAAGATGTTCTGTCGCCGATGTGGTTTTGTCTGACCCGGTTTCAGGCTACGGATCCCTGGGTATGATGACCAGTGTGCTAATCTGTCCTGACGGACGCACGGTGGAGTCTGAGGCCGCCCACGGCACAGTGACTCGCCACTACAGACAACACCAGCAAGGGAAGGAGACCTCGACCAATCCCATAGGTACAAAACAAAGCTGCGTCGCTAAGCGCAGCGAGCAGGACGAGGGTCCTGTGAGGGTCGATCTCGCCGGCCGCGCGTTGTATCGTGTGCAGTGTGACCAATTCGCTGTATGTGTGTGTGTGTGTGTGTGTGTGTTTGTGTGTTTGTGTGCCACAGCCTCCATCTTCGCGTGGTCCCAGGGTCTGCTCCACCGGGCTAAGCTGGACAACAACGCAGAGCTGCGGGTGTACGCCGAGGCGCTGGAGGCCGTGTGCATCGAGACCATCGAGGCTGGTTTCATGACCAAGGACTTGGCCATCTGCATCAAAGGGCTGTCAAAGTGAGTCTCTCTGACGACCTGGTTGTGCGTTTGATATTAGGCCGTTAAAAGTGTCCTCAATGGTTTCCCCTCGTCGTCTTCTCTCTGCAGCGTGAAACGTGCCGACTACTTGAACACCTTCGAGTTCCTGGACAAGCTGGCCGAGAACCTGAAGATCAAGCTGGCTAATCCGCCCAAACTGTGATGTCACCGCCCAGCCCCAGATGTTCGGACACGCACGCACGCACACACACACACACACACGTGTATGCGGGACGTGTTCAGGAGGAAAGCAGATGTGGAGGTTTCTGATCGGCGTGGGTCGTCATCCCTGCCAACGCAGCATCATCATCATCATCAGTAGACATGGCCCTACTGGTGACAGGAAGCATTGACGCTCCATTTACTACGTCGGGCCTGCTGAAAAGCGCGGGCGTGGTGGTTGAGTGGGTGGAGGGGCCGTGCACCCCATGATCACAGTGATGCTGCACCACACGCATCACAAGTGGTTGACCTAAAGGAGGGCTTCTCTTACACAGCTTTTAAACGACTACCATACATTCCTTATAAGATGTTCTTCTTTTATTAATGTTTCTTGTCAGTTCTTTTTAGGTGTTTTTAAATGGCCCCCCGCTACTCAAAAAGGACATTGTCATTCCTGCCAGGAAGGTCTTCAGCTAATCTGTTGGTGGTGATCAACAGTATGCCTGTTTACTGCAAATAAATAAATATATAAATATATAAATAAATATATATATATATATATATATATAAGCTCACAAAATAAATCGAATTTTGAAGAAATAGTTGTTACTTTTCTTCTGCCGGGTCAATCTGGTAATTGTATTTCTTCATGACTTAAGGTGATGTCTTGAGTATTTTGGAACATCTGGTGCATGTGCATAATAGGATATGACATTGTTTTATGCAATATTATAATCTTATGAGCAGTTTAGAACACAAATTAGCATAGATCTGGGTTCCAGATCTATGTGTTATTAGCATTATAGTGAGATAACACACACATCAGCCATAAGCATATTTTAACCAATGAGAGGCCACTACGCCCTATGTTGAAATGAGTAGAACCTGTGTTTGTCCTTCATTCATGGGCCTCGAGCTGGAGCAAACTGGGCTGTGAAAGCTTGTAGCTTTTATTAAAGCCGCTGTATTATAACGCAGCGAATCCTGAAGTTCTTCGTCCAAGCCTAAAGATTTTCTAACACAACAGCCTCCACAAAGCTTGTCTCCAAATCCATCCATCCATCATCCACCGCTTATCTGGGGTCGGGCGCAGGGGGGAAACAGCTCCAGCAGGAGACCCCAAACTTCCCTTTCCGTGGCCACATCTACAGCTCTGACTGGGGGATCCCAAGGGGTTCCCATGGTGCAGAGATATCATCTTTCCACCTAGTCCCCCCGGGGCCTTTTCCAGCCTGGGGCCTGGCCGTGCCTGGAACGCCTCCCCATGGGGGCGTCCGTACCAGATGCCCGAACCACCTCAACTAGCTCCTTTCAACGGCCCATCTCTAAGGGAGACGCCAGCCACCCTCCAGAGGAAGCCCATTTCGGCCGCTTGTAGCCGTGACCTAGTTCTTCCGGTTGTGACCCATCCTTCGTGACCTCAGATGAGGGTCGGACCGGTGGGCCGAGAGCTTTCGCTTCTGGCTCAGCTCTCTTTTCGTTGGTGCAGGTACAGCGAGTGCAACACCGCCCCCCCGCCGCGGCTCCGTCTCCAACAGACTTTCCAAAATCCAAATTGTATTTGATTTAGGCTAATGTATTAAAAAAAAGGAAATGAGCTCACCACACATTTAAGATGTTTTATATCTACTCCCTTAAAAGTATATCAAAGGAATCTTTGATGATGGAAATAGCTGCTGATTATTTAAGATCACAAAATGTATTTCTCTCCTGTACTTAGAAATGTATACGAGAGTAATCAAATTACACAAACTGTAAAACAAGACAGCAGCTATTTATAGTTATTATGGTTCAACAGCTCTAAATGAGTCATACTTATGGATGTATGTTTTTCATTGCCACATTGTCTTTCAGGTTGATGGATGAAATGATAATGGACTAATGTCCCACCAAATATAACACTAAACATTTAACCTAAGCAGTAGAAATTGGTGCCAGTTTACCGTGTACTGTAGTACAAATGCTAAATCGAGTCAGAATATATCACAGAAACTACTGGGAATACAGTTATGAGGAATACAGAAAAAATAACTAAAAGCTAAAACTAAACACTAAAATCAATAAACTACAAACATTAAACCTTAAAAAAATTCTATGACATCATCGATGGAGCGGGCTTCGATCGACACTGTGACATCATCTACAGATGAGCTTTGATGTTCAACTATCAACCAATCATTCTATTAGGCCACGCCCCTTTATCTTTGATGTTCAAGTATCAACAATCATATTAGACCACGCCCCTTTCGATGAGCTTTGATGTTCAACAGTCTACCCAACATTCTATTAGGCCACGCCCTTTTAGCTTTTATATAATTCCTAACCAAAACAGTTTATTTGTCAGTACTCAAGTTCAACGAGAACCACACACACACACAGTAATGGCACAGAATAACTATCAGAGTAACGGTCACGAGGGCGACATGGAGGGTAACCAAGATCAAATAAATGAGCTCACTTTGCTCAGGGAGAACTACCAACGGGTGTCCGAACTGCAGAAGTTCCAGGAATCTGACGGTCAACGATTGAATTTACGGCAGAAGAACAAGGAAGCCTTGCAAAGAATCATTGAGCTTGAGAAAGTTGTAGCAGACTTAAATAACCAGATCACCAAGCACAGCGAGGAGAAGCAAGCATGGCAGGAAGAACGAAAACTCCTTCAGGAAACCAGCAAGACTCAAGGTGCCTGTGAGAATAGGAGGGACTGCGAGTTTAAGCAAGGGAGAATGGAGCGAAAGGCAAAACAGTGTAGGGAGACAGACAAAGAATTTCAAACTACAATGGATTTTTGGAAGGAGCATTTACTTACCATGGCGAACGGGAGTTCAGCTCCTTCTAAGTCCTCCTGTCCTCGATCTCCCCCAAACCTTCAAGAGAAGGAGATCGACTGGGCTCGGCAGACCATCGAGACACAAAGGCAAGAAAATGCCCGTCTGAAAGAGAGTCTTCAAGATTTCCAGAACATTTTCCGAGATTATGAGGCAAAAATAACTGAGGCTCAACGGACCATCCAGACACAAAGGCAAGAAAATGCCCATCTGAAAGAGAGTCTTCAAGATTTCCAGAACATGTTCAGAGATTATGAGGCAGAAATAACTGAGGCTCAACAGACCATCCAGACACAAAGGCTAGAAATCTCCAGTATGACGCAGTGTCTCCCAGCGCTCTTCGAGAAGTCCAAAGATCATGGGACAGAAATGGCCCAGGCTGATCAGACCATCGAGAGACAAGGGCAGGAAATCTCCTCTCTGAAGGCAGAAATTCAGAAGCTCTCTGACGAAAAACTTCTGGTCAGTAGGGAGGCAGAGCTCCTGAAGTCCACTAACGTCGACCTCGAGAAGCGCCTCACAGACAACTGCGCCCAGCTCCTGACGGATTGTTTGAATGAGAAGAGGATTCTCAGGGTCGAGTACGAGACTCTGATGGGAGAAAGCAAGATTCTGGAGAGAGCCTTCCGTGCTGAGCAGGTGAAAAACGAGCGACTGGAGGATGACCAGCTACTCCTGGAGGACATCTGCCTTCGGATGAAGAAAAGGACCCTAGGGTGGTGTGGGAGGAGAATGCAAGACAGAGCAACCGAGATGGCAAAAATGAGGACGAAGATGCTACAGAGGGACACTGAGACTGGATATATCAGGAGGATGAGGCACAATAACACAGAAAGGGCAGAGGAGGCCGGCGTTGCGGCACAGAGTATAGCGGGTCCATCGCGCACTGCAGGGTTGGCGGTTTGAACCCCGGCTGCTTCATGTCCAGTGTCGAAGTGTCCCTGAGCAAGACACCCAAAGCCTAACTGCTACCCTTCAAAGGGGCTGTGACAGTCCATCTGCAAGCTCTAAGCTATGAATTATAGAAATAGAAAGAAGCTTATGAAAGACAGTCTGTGAGACAGTCTGTTGGACAGTGTGAGACTGTGTGAGACAGTCTGTCAATAAATGATTCCTTGACAGTGTGTGAGACTTTGTGAGACAGTCTGTTAATAAGTGATTCCTTGACAGTGTGAGACTGTGTGAGACAGTCTGTTAATAAGTGATTCATTGACAGTGTGTGAGACTGTGTGAGACAGTCTGTCAATAAGTGATTCCTTGACAGTGTGAGACTGTGTGAGACAGTCTGTCAATAAATGATTCCTTGACAGTGTGAGACTGTGTGAGACAGTCTGTCAATAAGTGATTCCTTGACAGTATTTTAGACTGTGTGATACAGTCTGTTAATAAATGATTCCTTGACAGTGTGAGACTGTGTGAGACAGTCTGTCAATAAATGATTCCTTGACAGTGTGTGAGACTGTGTGAGACAGTCTGTCAATAAGTGATTCCTTGACAGTATTTGAGACTGTGTGATACAGTCTGTTAATAAATGATTCCTTGACAGTGTGAGACTGTGTGAGACAGTCTGTTAATAAATGATTCCTTGACAGTGTGTGAGACTGTGTGATACAGTCTGTCAATAAATGATTCCTTGACAGTGTGAGACTTTGTGAGACAGTCTGTTAATAAGTGATTCCTTGACAGTGTGAGACTGTGTGAGACAGTCTGTTAATAAGTGATTCATTGACAGTGTGTGAGACTGTGTGAGACAGTCTGTCAATAAGTGATTCCTTGACAGTGTGAGACTGTGTGAGACAGTCTGTCAATAAATGATTCCTTGACAGTGTGAGACTGTGTGAGACAGTCTGTCAATAAGTGATTCCTTGACAGTATTTTAGACTGTGTGATACAGTCTGTTAATAAATGATTCCTTGACAGTGTGAGACTGTGTGAGACAGTCTGTCAATAAATGATTCCTTGACAGTGTGTGAGACTGTGTGAGACAGTCTGTCAATAAGTGATTCCTTGACAGTATTTGAGACTGTGTGATACAGTCTGTTAATAAATGATTCCTTGACAGTGTGAGACTGTGTGAGACAGTCTGTTAATAAATGATTCCTTGACAGTGTGTGAGACTGTGTGATACAGTCTGTCAATAAATGATTCCTTGACAGTGTGAGACTTTGTGAGACAGTCTGTTAATAAGTGATTCCTTGACAGTGTGAGACTGTGTGAGACAGTCTGTTAATAAGTGATTCATTGACAGTGTGTGAGACTGTGTGAGACAGTCTGTCAATAAGTGATTCCTTGACAGTGTGAGACTGTGTGAGACAGTCTGTCAATAAATGATTCCTTGACAGTGTGAGACTGTGTGAGACAGTCTGTCAATAAGTGATTCCTTGACAGTATTTTAGACTGTGTGATACAGTCTGTTAATAAATGATTCCTTGACAGTGTGAGACTGTGTGAGACAGTCTGTCAATAAATGATTCCTTGACAGTGTGTGAGACTGTGTGAGACAGTCTGTCAATAAGTGATTCCTTGACAGTATTTGAGACTGTGTGATACAGTCTGTTAATAAATGATTCCTTGACAGTGTGAGACTGTGTGAGACAGTCTGTTAATAAATGATTCCTTGACAGTGTGTGAGACTGTGTGATACAGTCTGTCAATAAATGATTCCTTGACAGTGTGAGACTTTGTGAGACAGTCTGTTAATAAGTGATTCCTTGACAGTGTGAGACTGTGTGAGACAGTCTGTTAATAAGTGATTCATTGACAGTGTGTGAGACTGTGTGAGACAGTCTGTCAATAAATGATTCCTTGACAGTGTGTGAGACTGTGTGAGACAGTCTGTCAATAAGTGATTCCTTGACAGTGTGAGACTGTGTGAGACAGTCTGTTAATAAGTGATTCCTTGACAGTGTGAGACTGTGTGAGACAGTCTGTTAATAAGTGATTCCTTGACAGTGTGAGACTGTGTGAGACAGTCTGTCAATAAATGATTCCTTGACAGTGTGTGAGACTGTGTGAGACAGTCTGTCAATAAATGATTCCTTGACAGTATTTGAGACTGTGTGATACAGTCTGTTAATAAATGATTCCTTGACAGTGTGAGACTGTGTGAGACAGTCTGTCAATAAATGATTCCTTGACAGTGTGTGAGACTGTGTGAGACAGTCTGTCAATAAGTGATTCCTTGACAGTATTTGAGACTGTGTGATACAGTCTGTTAATAAATGATTCCTTGACAGTGTGAGACTGTGTGAGACAGTCTGTTAATAAATGATTCCTTGACAGTGTGTGAGACTGTGTGATACAGTCTGTCAATAAATGATTCCTTGACAGTGTGAGACTTTGTGAGACAGTCTGTTAATAAGTGATTCCTTGACAGTGTGAGACTGTGTGAGACAGTCTGTTAATAAGTGATTCATTGACAGTGTGTGAGACTGTGTGAGACAGTCTGTCAATAAGTGATTCCTTGACAGTGTGAGACTGTGTGAGACAGTCTGTCAATAAATGATTCCTTGACAGTGTGAGACTGTGTGAGACAGTCTGTCAATAAGTGATTCCTTGACAGTATTTTAGACTGTGTGATACAGTCTGTTAATAAATGATTCCTTGACAGTGTGAGACTGTGTGAGACAGTCTGTTAATAAATGATTCCTTGACAGTGTGTGAGACTGTGTGATACAGTCTGTCAATAAATGATTCCTTGACAGTGTGAGACTTTGTGAGACAGTCTGTTAATAAGTGATTCCTTGACAGTGTGAGACTGTGTGAGACAGTCTGTTAATAAGTAATTCATTGACAGTGTGTGAGACTGTGTGAGACAGTCTGTCAATAAGTGATTCCTTGACAGTGTGAGACTGTGTGAGACAGTCTGTCAATAAGTGATTCCTTGACAGTGTGAGACTGTGTGAGACAGTCTGTCAATAAATGATTCCTTGACAGTATTTGAGACTGTGTGATACAGTCTGTTAATAAATGATTCCTTGACAGTGTGAGACTGTGTGACACAGTCTGTCAATAAGTGATTCCTTGACAGTGTGAGACTGTGTGAGACAGTCTGTCAATAAATGATTCCTTGACAGTGTGAGACTGTGTGAGACAGTCTGTCAATAAGTGATTCCTTGACAGTGTGAGACTTTGTGAGACAGTCTGTTAATAAGTGATTCCTTGACAGTGTGAGACTGTGTGAGACAGTCTGGTAATAAGTGATTCCTTGACAGTGTGTGAGACTGTGTGAGACAGTATGTCAATAAATGATTCCTTGACAGTGTGAGACTGTGTGAGACAGTCTGTCAATAAATGATTCCTTGATAGTTTGTGAGACTGTGTGAGACAGTCTGTCAATAAATGATTCCTTTATTTGTTGTCTTAGCATAATGAATGTGGCCTTATCTTTATTCTCCATTTTCTGAAGCATTGTGAATTAGGTGAAAACAGCTCTCATACATTTGAATTTGCTTCTTCAGGTTTAATTTTCATATTAACATATATTGTTCAGTTACAATATAGACGATTTAATTTAGAGAAATGTGTAAAAAATATATATTTGATAATGTGGAAAATTAAATGCAAATTAGATTCTGACATTATAGAGAAGAATTAAATAAATATTAACGCAACCATTGTTTTATCGTGAAAATACATCTGTACAGCAGCCACCTCCATTATCATTTGACAAATCTTGCTGATTTGACATCAAACTGTTTAATAAACACAGATGAATCTTCGTGGACACTCGATCTGTTACGCGTTGCTTCCTGCGTCTGTTTGCTCCCACATTGGTTTCTTCCTTCTTGAAACGGTTCTTTTTGTCTGATTTAAGAAGCCGCAACAAGTCACGTAAACAAGTTTTAAGTTTTAAAATGCCAAGAGGGCAATTAAAGCTTTTAAAGTGCGTCAAAGAAGCCAAACGAGTCCAATTTAGTAAAGAAGTGGAACTTTTGCCGTCCTGCACACATGAAGCGATGGCATGTCTCCTCCAATGGAAGGAAAAGAAACACCACATGAATGAATAAACTCTGTGCCCGTTGTGATTTGTATCTGGAACGCACAGAAGGTGAATAATGGTGTCGGCCGTGGCGTGAAATAATTACAATATTTCACATTTTCCTTTTCAGTTTGGTCCCGAGTTTCAAAAGGCCTTCAGCCAATCAGACGCACAGCAGGAGAGGATTCTAAACAACATTGTGACACTCACGAGCCTCTGCAGTTATCAGCAAAACAAAGAAATAAGAATAAAAAATGTGTGTGAGGATTTTCAAATGCTGTCTTGAAGTAATAAGCAGAGAAAGACTCACCGATAAACCACAAACATGACGAGATTTCATTAAGGAGACATAATGAGTGTGTGATGGGACTCAAGCGGACACACATTCATTATCTTGTCTGACACTAAATGACCTTCTCCATGTTTGATTAATTTCACATTCACATGTTTAATTGATCAAATCTGTTGGTGGTGATCAACGGTATGCCTGTTTACTCCAAATATATATATATATAAATTGAATACAGAATTTTGAAGAAATATTTGTTACTTTTCTTCTGCCGAGGTCATTTGAAGGCTTATAATAATCAGATTTTCCTGCATGTGCATAACAGGATATGACATTGTTATATGCGATATTATAATCTTATGAGCAGTTTACAACACAAATTAGCATAGATCGGCTTTCCAGTTCCAGATCCAGATTCCAGTTATTGTGAAATGACACACACATCAGCCATAAGCATATTTTAACCTATGAGAACCACCTCAACTGGCTCCTTTCAACGGCCCATCTCTAAGGGAGACGCCAGCCACCCTCCAGAGGAAGCCCATTTTGGCCGCTTGTAGCCGTGACCTAGTTCTTCCGGTTGTGACCCATCCTTCGTGACCATGGTACAAATCCTTGAACATGTGTGAATTGTGAATTAAATGCCTCAAGGATTCCTTCGGTCGTCCATGGACGTGTGCACGTCACAGCTCTTCTCTCTGCCCCTCTGTGCCATCCACAGCACAGTGGCATGGACCAGTGGCTTCAGGTGGAGCTGCCGCGCAGTAAGAAGATCACGGGCATCATAACGCAAGGAGCCACGTCGTGGAAGAAAGAGATGTATGTCATGTCCTACTCCATCATGCACAGTGCCAACGGGATACACTGGAGCCATTACACGGACAATGGAGACCTCCCTTTCAAGGTGAACGGTGGCAGAATGACATGGAAATAACTTTAAAGTAAACGGCGACCGGGGTTCCGTTTTTACAGTCTCTAAACCGCGACTTTCCCTCTCTCTCACCAAATACAGACTTTCGTGGGAAACAGCAACAATAACGACCACGTGAAGAACTACATCTACCCTCCTATTTTCTCCCGCTTCATCCGAATCCACCCGAGAAGCTGGTGGAACTCCATCACCATGAGGATAGAACTGCTGGGATGTGAATGGGAGTGAGACACGGGCACAGATCATTTATTTAATACAATTGCATAGATTGCTCAGATCAATACTCATAAGATGCGAAAAGGTTTTTCTTAAAGATAATAGCTGCACAGTTAAAATGAACTATTAAACTCATAGAAAAGTGAACCATGTGTGCATAATCCAAACCTTTTGATCAGCAGTTTTATGTTTCTGTCCATCACAAATGACTACAAATGAATGTAAATATGTAAGTAGAGATCCTGTAATTTATTTTTTAATAAATATAATTACAATTCTTATTTCCCTTGTCCAAATGTCTGAGGAACGAGTGACATCGAGGCAGTGTAATCAAAGATAATCCACAGGATGAAGACACTTCTCACTATCGAGCACCTGAGGAGAGGAAAGGACGTGCTGCATATGTACAAGCTCTCTGACCCAACACGTGGTGAACGGAGTCTCTGCTGCAGATCCTTCCAGCCGTCCGGCTGCAGCTCTGAGAGCGGCCGCTAGATGTCGCTGCGGCCTCGTCTTTGATCTGAAGATCAGAAAACATTTTCATGTCACATGTTGTGGGATTTACTTAAAAATCAATGGAGATTAGGAATAGATATCACTGACTTCAGACCTTCGACGTCCTGTCTGAGCATAGTGCAGAATTTAGATTATGTTAGTTTAAAAAATGCAGCTAATTACCTAAATCTAAATAAAAAAAAGCACTGGGGAAGCATTGCTTCACTAATACCGGGGGCCCTGTGTTAATACCTCAGTAAAAAGGTGGATTTCATAATATTATAACGCACACAAAGGGAAATCTTATATGTTATACATCTTATATATATTTATTCATACATCTGTTCGCATAAAAGGATCGGGATATTTCCTCATTAATATCTGATGGTTAAGATAATAACATATTCTACTATTCTAGTCCATGGTGGAGCTTTTTCTGGATACTTCTGGGTTGTTAAATCTCTAACACTGTATTTTTAAGCAAATCACGTTCTTTTAAATGTCAGATAGTTATTTGCGATCAATAAAGTTATAGAAATGTATAAATTATGTTATAAATGTTAGGGAGGAGGGAAATATGCGCCTTCAGGCGAATTGCCTCCTCAAGCAAAAAGAAAATCTCCTTAAGTTAATGGCACATTTAATGGTACATAGTTATGAAACGATCCGTCAGTGACAGGTGGGTGTCGTCCCGTCCCGCTATGAAAAGCACCGCGTCATGATTATTAATATCTCTGCATCGGCGCCACGGAAGTTGTTTACAAACACATACTTCACGAGGGAGTCGCCGTGGGGGGGGCAGTGATCCCGCGCACGCGTATCCACGCACGTACAAAAAAAGGCGCGCGTCCGCACCACAACCCCCCCCCCCCCTCTGCGCTGCGTTAAAAGGCGGCGGTCCTCGCGCTGCAGGGTCAGTTCAAGACCTTTTGCGCACAGGAGGACTCACATCTGTATATTTAACTGTATTTAACTCAGATCTAATCCGATCACTGGAATAATGAAGCCGTCAAAACTCAAACCTCAAGGTAAATAAAAGTTTTGTTTCTGCGTTATCTGAGCGCTTTTCTTCGCACATTAAGAAATTGATGTAGTATTTAAACAGCGTGCAATATTCCAACGACCGTGCCTTTAATGCTGTTTTTTAAATGTATGCATTATGTAATACCTGACATCAATCCCCATTACAATGAAGTTATTTGAAGGCTGTCTTTTTGTTTCCCTGAACGTGAGAGTAACTGTAATTACAGTTACTCTGTCGTTAAAAAGACAGACAGTTAACTGTCCCCATGTTCGGTTGGTCGCAGCGCGGCTCGTCCTCCAGGAGGATCTGACCGACGCGCTGTGCGAGTTCGACGCGGTGATGGAGGACTTCACGTCGCCGGCGGAGAAGCGACACTTCCGCTACGACGAACACCTGAAGACGATGAAGAGGAGGAGCAGCGCGAGCGTCAGCGACAGCGGCATCAGCGACTCCGAGAGTGAGTGCGCGCGCGAGCCATTGTTCATGCACGTGCACGTTGTCCCGGGGGGGCGGGGGGGGGGGGCTGTTGTTTTCCAAATGTGACAACGAAAACAAATCACATGAATGCATCTGGGCGTCTAGACCCAGCGGAGGTCTCAGACTATGTGCCCCCCCCCAACAGGAGACATCACCCCCCCCCCCCCCCCCTCCCCCCCTCATGCATGTTACCTCTGTGACTCCTTGCAGCTCCTTGCAGATCAAGAGGGTCGCTTGATCACGATCTAGTTGTACTGTCACGCATTACGACAGTTCTAAACCACTGGGGCTCTTGCATTAGAAGGGGGGGGGGGGGGGGGGGGGGCGGGGTTGTCAATTTGCTCAAGGCATCAGATTCCTGCGTGAGGCTCGTCCTCTCCATGGCAGTCCCGTGAAGAGGGACCTGTCCCAGGCAGGGACGACCTATTGTGTTGCAGCATGAGGGATGGATGGCGTGCAGACTGCGGGCGCAAACAGTGCAGGCGCCTCCGAGATCCAGCGCGGAGCGTGCACGTTAGGGCGCGTGCACGTACACATGCACACGCACAAATAAGAAAACTGAGAGGCGAGAGGTGACGCAGCTCGGTGAGTGTGTGTGTGTCTTTTAGGCCCGGTGCTGCCCGTTGTGTGTGGCGTCCCGTGTCTCGCGCTGTGTGCTCAGTGCTGAGTGTTACAGGTCACAGAGCTCTCTCTCCCTCTCTCCCTCTCTCCCTCTGTCTCTCCCTCTCTCTCCCTCCCTCCCTCCCTCTCTCCCTCTTCCTCTCTCCCTCCCTCTCTCCCTCTGTCTCTCTCCCTCTCTCTCTCTCCCTCTCTCCCTCCCTCTCTCCCTCTCCCTCTCTCCCTCTCTCTCCCTCCCTCCTTTCCTCTCTCCCTCTCTCCCTCCCTCTCTCCCTCTCCCTCTCTCCCTCTCTCTCTCTCCCTCTCTCCCTCCCTCTCTCCCTCCCTCTCTCCCTCTCCCTCTCTCCCTCTCTCTCTCTGTCTCTCTCCCTCCCTCCCTCTCTCCCTCTCTCCCTCCCTCTCTCCCTCTCTCCCTCCCTCTCTCCCTCCCTCTCTCCCTCTCCCTCTCTCCCTCTTTCTCCCTCTCTCTCCCTCCCTCCCTCCCTCTCTCCCTCTCCCTCTCTCCCTCCCTCTCTCCCTCTCCCTCTCTCCCTCCCTCTCTCCCTCTCCCTCTCTCCCTCTCTCTCCCTCTCTCTCTGTCTCTCCCTCCCTCTCTAGACAATGAGAGCATGTTTGTGTGCTTTGAAATGCAGATCAAAAGGGCCGTTCTATCATTTAGAGTTCGGGCGTCCTGTGGGCGACGGAAGAGGCGGAACAAGGCGTCGTCTTCCATCCCAGTGTGTGTTTGTATGCACACAACAGGCGCACGCACGTGTGCAACGAGGGGGGGGCGGGAGGGGGGGAGGTGTCATTTGGGGAGGATGCGGTGATTACAAGCAAACGTCCATCGGATCCGTTTTTCTGTCCCTCTTTCGACAGGTGCGGAGTCACTGAACAGAAACAGCTTCAGCTTCAGCGACGAGCGGCTGAACTCCCCCACCGTGTTCTCCCCCACCACCGGCACGCCTCCCCTGGTGTCCCCCAAACGTGAGCACAGACGGAAATGAGCCACGTCCCGTCGCTCGTTTGCTGTCCGTAACGTGCGATTTAAAATCTCTCTCTTGTCTCTCGCAGCCAAACTCGGCGACACGAAGGAACTGGAAGACTTCATCGCCGACCTCGACCGGACGTTGGAGAGTGAGTGCTTTGCGTCTCTCACACCCCCCCTCCCCCCCCCTCTCGTTAGCCCCGCATTAAATAGGCCCGCCAGTGTTTACGACCAGCGGGCAGTGAGAATAGAGCCGCTGCGTCCTGATCTAATCGTGTCCGTCTCTGTCCCTCCCCAGGCATGTGACGGAGACAGTCGTCGTGGAGAGTAGCCATGAGGGAGGGAGTGGACGTCTGCCCCTCCTCCTCCCCCCACCACACACACACACACACACACGCAGAGAACCAACAGGACGCAGCTGGTTGGCAAGGCAACCTCCATGGCGGCGTCGGGTCCAGCCAGCGGCGTCCTGGAGCTCCGCTGAGGACAAGAATGCTGTAGCGGCCGTGATGTACGGCCCCGCGTGGAATGCAGTGAGGACAGTGGAAGATGTGCTGCAGAGAGACTCACTGGAACATTTCCCCCCCCACAGACCGGGTCACACTCCCTCGTCCAAAACTTGAGCTGAAGAGTATTTAAAAATGGCTTTTTATAATAGAAATATATTGGTAATTTCATAGAGCTTCTTATTGTAAATTTGTCCGCCTTTTTTGGGGAATATATTTTTATATCTTATGTAAATATGAATTGCTTTGAGTTCTTTTTGCTTTGGTATTAATCCCTTATGGAAAGCGACTGGAAAGCGTTTTGTGTATTTAATACTGCTAATGCCTGCCAGACGTGACATTAAAATGTTCTTTCACTAAAAGTGCCTCCTCTCTTTATTCTGGACTAGAAACTGTTTAGCTTGATTATTGTACTTTTCCTCTTACAACCTCCACAAATCCACCCACATATTTCACATCGCGTTGATGCCCTCCATCTATTTAAAAATCAAATCACACCAGAAGGTATTGATTACCTCCAGAGGCTCAGTGACAGCTGGCCCCTTGTCAACCCCCCCCCTTCCTTTGTGGGTCTCCATGGCGACATCCCTCTCACGTGGAAGTATGCAGTCATACATGCAACAACACTCACTGAAACGAATATAGTGCATCTCTTAACACCCGAGCTCAACGAAGCAGCGACTTACGTAACTTCTGTAGCAACAGGGTCTATTTCCAGAGGTGGAGGGAGACAGGAGGGGGTGACCCCCCCTTGTCTCTGAGGCCCCCCTCCGTCTGCTGACCAGCGGCCTCCGGCAGCAGTGCAGCAGGTGCCGACTGACCACGAGTACGACTTAGTAATCGCACAACAGACCAAGAAGGACCCACTTGTTGTGCCTTGTTGTCAAGAATCCCAAAGTAAATTCTAGTTATTTATGTGCTTTTACATCGATCACCGGTCCACCTTCCACTTTGTTGGAGCCGGTGGTGCGGGAGGAGCTCAGCTGGGCTCAGCGGCGCATGCCAGCCGGTCGATCGGGCGGCAGGAAGCTGGCACGGACGCAAGCCGGCCGTGTTGTTTCTCCAGTACAGTTGGCGGTCGCCGGACCGCACTGTTCTGCACCACGGATCAGCTGGCACTGACCTGTGGGACCGTGTTGACACCACGGCGTTGCCCCCGAGGGCCGGCGGGTGGGCTTCCCCTTTCTGAAACAACCACACCCTTTGGTCTCTCTGGCAGCGTGAGTGGGACGCGGAGACGCGTTGGCTTTGCCGGTGGACAGCCGGCGCTCTATAGGAGAACACACAGTCTTTACATCCAGGTGGATTCCTGTGGGAGGCCCCCCCCCCCCCCTCGGACTGCGCAGAGACACACACATGTGTGTCCACGCCAGAAAGAGACAGAAATACATGGAGCCAAACATCAGGTTCAGCTTTCCACCAGGTCTTTACATCCGCTGCTGCAGTGCAAAGAGAGAAATGTTAATAAGTACCCATGACTATATGTTGGTCTCCTCTTGTACCAGACGTACGCACACATGGAGGGTTTGGAGGGGAAAAAAAGAAAGAAGGAAGATGGTTTATTTCCATTAGTTTGAAAGGGAGGAACATGTAGAATGTGTACATTGAAATAAGAAACAATAGAAACGGTTCATTTTAGGGTTGAGGATTTTTTAAATTGTCCCTAAAGGGGCTCAATGCGAAAGCTAGCGGTGCATGCTAGCAGCTAGCAGTGCTAACAGCGTTAACCGACATGCGGCTCTTTGCGCATGTCGGCGGCACTAGATGGGAAGACGTTCCTGCCAATGTTCAGACTCCTCCCGACTCAGCCTGGGCCAAAGGGGACGCGATTTAAGCGAGGACAAATAGGGGACACTGGTTGTCCCACGCTGCACCTTTCTGTTATCAAATGTGGGTATTTCTCCTTTATTTCCAGGTCAACAGTTGAGCACAACAATTAATACGAATGTATTTTGCATTAGGAGCAGCTAATTGCCCCATTGGATAAACCCCCCCCCCCCCCATCACCCCGATCGTGAGTCATTCGGGACGTCGACGTGGCCCAGTGAGCAGCTGTGAGTCGCACTGCGCCGCCTCCAAACCGATGAGTCATGGAGGAGTCACAGAGTCATGAGGAACTGACCAATGTGACCACATTCAACTCAGCAAACACTTCAGCAAAATCTGGTGCACAATTCTAAAGACTTGATTTCTGTGGCAGCGTGACGTGTGTGTAGTCTAATCCCCTCTACAGACCTTGTGTTTCTGTGTGTGTGTGTGTGTGTGTGTGTGTGCTGCCAGACGGCTCGGTGCTGTCGTGCTCCTCCCTCTCGTTGTCAGACCGGACTGTCTAACTCCCATCTGCTGCTCTCTGCGTTTCCTCCCATTTATCCTTCTGTCTTTCCGCATCTCAGCGCCTAAAAAAGCAGCTGACCATAATGTGCAGAATTCAACCCACCTCACGTCCCGGTCTGTTCCCAGATACAAAAAACAATGAATGCATTTCTGTTTGGAGTCTGGTTATGTCAGAGAGCAACATTAAGCTGTCTTGGTGTCTGTGGGAAGTAAAATGTAAAATAAACCTCCCTGGGAGCCCTTCAGCTGCTGTGTGAGACGCCACTTGTGCATGAATGAAACGCCAACTGCATCCGAAGTAAAGAAAGGACGCTGTTACGTAACATGCTGCGACAACAACATCTTCCCCCCGTTGACGAGCCCCGATCCGTCCGCACGGCGGCTCGTCACCAGGTTTTACACGTCGCAGGAGAATCCCGAGAGCCCCCCCCCCCTCCCTCCTCACTCCAGGAATGTAATCCGGTGATGCAATTTGTCCCCTCTTACTTCCTAAATGGCCCCCAGTGCAGCACAAAGACCTCTCTCTTCCCCCTGTGGTGCACACGTATCTGTTCCAGCGGTGCCAACAGGCGGATTAAACAGAGTAAGTGGGGGGGGGTCAAATGGATTTAATATCTTCTCTTTTTGACAGCAGAGACAGGGACTTAAATAACCCTGCGTGGCGCTTCAGATGACCCGCCGGCCGCGGGCCATTACCCAATCATTTCCCCTCACAATTCAATTAGTGTCCGTATTGATTTTCCTGTTTCCCGGCACGCAGCCGCTGGTTCGTGGCCTAAAAACATCCAACTTGCTGACATTTCAAACTCTTTCCATCACATGAACGAAGCGCTTGTTTGTTGATTGCGTGACAGAGTTCCTCATCGTTCGGGAAACCGCCTGCGAGCGAAGGGACCAAAAGGAGACGGAAACGCTTTGCATTGTCATTCGTCAGATTTAAAACAAGATTTATTCAAAGTGATATGTCTTCCAAAAGAATTGCAACTCAACGTGAATGAGACCAAGGCCGTTGTTAATAACTAAGTTCCTGCTTTCACTTCTCCTCCCATCCTCCTGTTCCATCCCTCTGCCCCTCCCTCTCTTTCACCCCCCCCCCCGGGTTAGGGAGGCAGGTCAGCGGGGTTTAGGCACCCTGTCATTAAGGCTGCGTTTACACTTGATCAGACTTTCCATGGGAACCGGACCCTGAGGGGAGAGAAAGGTCCCCCTTAACTCACCCCTTAACTCACCCCTTAACTCACCTGAATCTAGAGTGAACCTCGTGGTTCAACGCACCTGCTGGGACACGATGGAAAAGGTCCAGTATGAAGGGCTTAGAGATACTGAAGGCCATGAAGATTAAAAATCATTGATGAATTAAAAAAAAGAGTGGCAGCAGTGGGCCAGAATGTTCAACCTCACAAACGTGTCTTCTGTTAGCCCGTTACAAAAGGACATCAATGATTAAATAAAATGGATTTCCATTCCAGGTGTAACTTTATTTAAAAGGCTTTTGGTTTCTGCTTCAACAAATGATTTGGTAGGAACCTAATGCAACGAGAACCTGTGGAAGCGTCAATGAGCACTAAAGCCTGAACGCCGCCCCATAAATAATAGGAAATATAAATATAATTCATGTTTAATAGGGCTTATTTTCCATTGCTTCGCTCGGGCTGCAGAGGAAGGCTTATTCAGAGAGGCATTTCCTGCCTGCAGAAGCTAATTAGGCCCATCGAGCCTCAAACGCACACCCACGTCCAACTGCGGCTACGCGGATCACACCCGTCAGTGCTCCACCTTAATCCGAACAGGGAGCGAAGCGGGAAAAGTCGCGTCCTCGTGTCGTTCGTCCTGCAGGCCTGCACACACACACACACACACACACACACACACACACACACACACACACACACACACACACACGCTTTGGAAGGAATGTATCCGAATATACGTGCATTGTTTTTGCTGCCGGCGTCCATCCTTTCGCCCTTCACTTGGCGCGACGGTAACATGTCATATCTGTGACATCAGCTGAAGTGCAGCTGTGAGTCAGAGGGAGGGGGGGGAGGAGGGGGCGGGGGGGGGGGACAGAGAGGGAGAAATCTGCTGAACAAATCACCACAAGGTCCGCTGTACACACGCACACACACACACGCACACACACACACACACACACGCACAGACAACACAGCCACGTGACCGGCGGAACCGCTGACAGGCAGCAGTGACAAACGGAAAAATTTAAAATAAAACGCTCCTGCTGCCGTCGACGTAGCCGTGCCAACGGGCCTCGGGGGCCAGATGTGTGCTCGCAGTCATGTGACTGGTCTCCACTCCCGTGACTTTGAGAAGTGACGTGTACACAATGTTCATCTAACAACTCCTAACATCCTATTTGAATTCACGCCAGGCGTCACATTTACTACTTTCAGGTCATGATTATTTTTGTCTGGTATAAAAACGGTTGACGTTACTTTGGTTTCACAGCAAGCGGATTGCAAAAATAAAACGTATTAGAGCTGCGTAGTCACCCCACGCACACATATCACATATGACCACACACGTGTTGGAAACTCTGAAGTAACAAACTATGGAAGTGCTGACTGAGGTGTAAACTGTTTGTATGCAACTCATTCAAAACTGTGTGTTTAGATTGTTGATTTTGATGATTTTGAGTGACAATTTGACATTTTTTGACCTAATGTTTTTCCACCAAATATCTTTTAACTTTTTTTCCTTATATTGTTTGACCCAATAATTTATTTGGTCATTTTTCAACTTAAAAAATTTCTGCCCGAAAATTTTTTGACGAAAAACATTTTCCAGGGAGGGGACTTGGTTCCCCTTCTGAAGACACTAATCCACAGAGGTCTTTGAAACACTACGTCTGGCCCCTCACCTTGTACCAAAATTCTTTGGGAGACAACAACGGGAACTGTTGCCCCTGACAACACAGCTTTAAGGGTCAAAGGGTCAACAGGCCCCTACCCACCACTTCAATGGGGTACACATTCTCCAGGGAACATTTAACTACGTTAAACAAAAATGTAGTTTAGAAAATACCGGGACGTTTGTAGGCCAAATCGGACTTCAGCAGCATCTCCAGGTAAATTTGGACGATGTGCCGACGTGAAGTCCTGAAATCCCGTCTCTGTTTTTCATTACCGGCTCAACCGGCTGCCCATCAGCGCCTCGGCGTCAGGTGCTGTGTGTGTGCAGGTGTGTGTGTGTGTCTGCAAGGTGCACCAGAACCAAGAGGGATCCGCTCCAGCCCAGTGAGACCGGTGTCTCACTTCCTCCCTCTTGTGTCTCTCACACATGCACATTTCCAAAAGCTTCCCAAAATAGTTCAGTTTTCTGCTGATTTTTTTTTCCACAACTGCAGAAAGTGTGATCGAGTCAGAGAGCGTTTTGGACACCGGGACAAACAAAACCCATTAACGGTGACTAACGCAGCGGTCTAGACGGCTTAGCTCCCCGCTCCAATCATACGGGGCTTTTTAGCCGACCAGGTGTGCATTGGAAACGTACCTCTGTGTGTGTGTCAGCGCTTCGAGGCATTCTGAGGGCCATGTTGTCGTTGCGTATCCATGGTGATAAACAGAGCAGCGTAGTACAGGAAGTAGTGTGTCACCGCCGCCACCGCAGCGGCCCTTCCGCAGGCCACACGGGGAAGAGATCGCAGGGCGACGAATCCGACGACGCAGACGAGCGATCAGCACAACCCGTTTAACACCTAATGGACTTCCAATAAACTAAAGCCCACCTATTCATCCCGACTGATGATTTATACTGTATACATAATATATATATTTTTCTATAGACTTATGACATGAGTTTATTTTATTCAAGTTTAAAAGAAATATCGATTTTATTGATATTTTTTCCATGTGACTTTATTGTAGTAATCCAGTTGTTAACTAAAGTTATAATTAATCGTGTAATACTCCGACACGGGGACCTGCGCCATGTTAATTGGATTTAATAAAATTTTGATCATTACTTTTACACATAAACTTACAACAATGTGCAGTGTTATGCTGATTCAGAGAGAGAGAGAGAGAGAGAGAGAGAGAGGGGGGGAGATGGAACCTGTGCTGATAGCAGTGAAGGCTGCCTTTGGATCCTACAAGGCCCACAAACACAGCTCTGTGCGCCGTTTCCCCTCTTCTGAAGGTGTTTGAGTGAGAAAGAGGAGTGCCGGGGGGTGCGGGGGGGGCACTGAGAGGGGATCTCCATGGAGAAGGAAAAAGGGAAATTCCCCGGTTGCAGTCCCGGCATTCCTGTGGAGGCGAGTTACCGCCGCTCGCCGGGTCCGGTGGCTCCTTCCTGCGAGACGGACGACACTGGAAGTCCAAACGAAGGAGAGCGCAATCAAGTCCCCCCCCCAGCCCCCACATCCTCCCCCTCCCCCTCCTCTTGCGTGCGTCAGTCCGGTCAGGCGACAACGGGGAAGAACAACAACAGGTTGGGGCCGTACGTTTGATCCCCAAGCGGGGCATGAGACAGGCCGCAGGCATTCACGCCGTCACTGTTGCTACCCAGCAAGCGAGTCTCATGTCAGTCGCACACACGCACACACACACACACTCACACCATCAAAGGCTTTTTAACTCAGCAGCTACACCCAGAGGGACACTACGGAGCGGCACCTAAATCATGAAGCCACGGTGGTCTCCTTCCGTCGAGGAGAATCTCCAGAAGTGATGCAGCGGCAATGAAGTAAAACGGATGTGATGCCTGAAAGCGGGTTCTCAAGCTGCCGAGCTTCTCCCGGAGGGTGTGAACCCGAGAGGCGAGCCTCAGGGACCGGACAGCATCGTGGACGTGAAGATCTGCTGCAGAATTTGAGGGATCTGCTTGGTGTCCATGGCAACGAAGGACCTCCCTGCTGGAAGGGTCTTCTGGAGTCTGAATAAAAAGAAGTTGTTCAATCATCAGCCTGTTTACGTGCACGTTCAACAGGGACACACATGTTCATCAGCAGTCAACAGGGACACAAAGCTGTCCTCACGTGAGAATACGTAACTACACATCGTTGACCCTTGACCCCTCAAAGCCCATCGACTGATGATAGATTGAACCGCCGTTAACCAGAGTTAGTTTCCAGCCGACCTTGGCTTCGGGAGTTAAAAAGTAATTCCTCCTGTCGCTGTTTAAAAGGGTTGGAGGTCCTACTCGGCCCAGAGTCACGAGCGGGGGGGCGAGGGGGGTTACAGGCCTTTGTGTGGCCGCTCTCCAACCCTGAAGCCAGAGAGGCTCTTTGCCTCGTTGGTTCGGATGTAATCTGGGATGCGAGGAACGGGGTCACGACACGAGACACTAAGCGCTGCCCTTTGGTTTTTCTTCTGGTGTTTCAACACGGCTCCCCTCCTCTCACCTTTCGGCCTGATCGCCGAGGGATCCGATGAAGATGGCGAAGGCGTTGACCTGCGGGTCGGAGGTCAGGACCTGGGCGAAGCGCTCGGGCCGGATGCCGTAGCGCTCCAGGTTGGCGTCGCTGAGCACCACCACGAAGTGCTCGTCCGCCTCCTCTCGCGCCAGCGCCTTGATGCTGGCGTCGGTGCCCTCCAGAGTGAAGTCGCCGCTCATGCAGAACTGAGAGTGGGCGTGCATGTTCTGCAGGGCGGCGCGAAGAACAGCAGGGTCAGCAAGAAGTACGCTCAGGTGCCAGTGCGCCCAAATAACCATCGGGCCGGTCGTGAAGTCGTACCTTGAGGACCTTGAGTCTGTCCTTGTTGTTCTTGGGGACTTTGTCCGCTCTGACCAGCTCGATGTCGTAGCCGTCGCCCGAGTGGCCCACGACGTCGTACTGCGGGGGCAAAGAACACTTCCATGATACAAACGCAGAAAGTATGTCCGACGCGCGGCCTGGAATAGAACGTGTAAAGACTCAGGTGTGAGAAGCCTCCACTCTGCTATTCCAGGCCTCAGGTGTTATGTGCATGGGCCGTTTCTAATGAGGGCAGTTATGACCGACATCTGCTCATGACGCTGTTGCTGGGTAAGAAGACGCCTTTTTATCTTCATATTGGCAAATCGATTTTTTTGTTTCTGAAGGATGTCTTACGAGATGTCGGATGCATTTCTATGTGAGGTGTTCTCTGTGTGTGTGTGTGTGTAAGCGAGACACACTGGTATGTGATCGGCATTAGGTCGTGTTGAGTATCACTTAGGGGCCCATCAGTCTGCCCCCCCCCCTCCCCCCACCCCCCCCCTCTCCTCTAGGCTTGGTCACTATGCGTTACGTGGTCACCTTGAACCTGTGCTCGTAGCCCTCCAGGGCCTCCAGCACCATGCACACGGCCTCCATGGAGCGCTCCAGCCGGCCGTCCACGCCGTTGAAGCGGTACATGCTGCCCGACACGTCCACTAGCACCCGGAGACGCTTGGGCTTCTGCTGAGGACTGCCCAGCTGTGAACACACACACACACACACACACACACACACGCACGCACGCACGCACAGCGGGTAGCTTAGTTTAAATAACAAGATGTAGAGGAACTGACACATTTTAGACCTTCAAGGCAGACCAACGCTTGGTGCTGCGTTTGTATGATTAGTGGGAAATCCATCTCTGTGCTCTGAATGTGCGTGTGTGTGCGTGTGTGCGTATGTGTGTGTGTGTGTGCGTATGTGTGTGTCTACGCAACTATACGTACTGTGAAAAGACTTAAATCTGTGTGTGAAGCACAGGGTTTAATCGTATTCTCACACGCACCACTGGAATGTATCGTATGTCAGGTAAAGGTGACAGTGATGTGTGTTTTTCTGTGAGGCGTGGTTTAAATATCTGTAACAACCTACACACACACACACACACACACACCTCTGGGTCCAGCTCCCCCCGGCGCTTGTATATGGCCTTCTCCCCAGTCAGCCCATCAATGATTTTGGCATCATCCAGTTCTCCCAGCGCCTGGTTCTTCAACCACTGCCGCTCCTTGCCTTTAGCCTAAAAACACACACACACACACACACACACACACACACACACACACACACACACACACACACACACACACACACACACACACACACACACACACACACACACACACACACACACACACACACACACCGAATTATGAGCAAATCCACCCAGTAAATAAACAGTCTGGGGACAATGACTTCATTTTGCCGAGGCAGGATGGTCTGCCATGCGTGTGCATCACAACTGCTCGTCGCAGTCGGCCGGCGGGATCGTGGTCACATGGGAGGACAAGAAACATCGCGTTCAGGCCGCTGCCTCAGGAAGGAGCGCGATGTTAACAAAAGCAGGAAGAGACGCGCTCCTCCAGGCCGCTGATAAGGGCTGCTGACGTTATTGTCGTTTCACACAACACGTGCGCGCGCACACACACACACACACGCACACGCACACCAAAGAACACAGCCGTCACGTCACACTCAGAAGACTGACCCTTCATTGTTTTATCGGGACACATTTGTCTTTGGCACGCAGCAGCACGCAGCCTCTCAGTAAAACATCTGCGGTTCTTTGATTTCCAGTCGGATGCGTTTGATGACAATGCGTCGCCGTGGTTACGTTCGGGGAGCCGGATAAATAGAGGGGTTTCCCTCAGGGAGACTGATGGTGGTTTGCAGCAATATCAGTAAATTGAAAGCTGGCCAGCTCCGGTTAGATGTGTGTGTGTGTGTGTGTGTGTGTGTGTGTGTGTGTGTGTGTGTGTGTGTGTGTGTGTGAGGCTCCTTAAATCACTCCTCAGGTGTCATGACTTCACCGTGTCATGCCTGCTGAGATTGGTATAATCTCCATCCGTCTTTCAGGCGGGAAAGAACCCCAACGACAACACAAACAATAAGCAATGTTCATGTTGAGAGCCAGAGGTGCAAACACCTGGATGGAGAAAACACACACACACACACACACACCTGGAGGAGGATAATAGAGCGTGGCTTGGTGGCGCTTCTCTGTAATCATTGCTGCGTGATTTTCCTCACAACCCCCCCTGCACCCTCCCCACCACACGAACTCACATTTCACCAAAGCCGCTAAAACAAAAGGAGGAAAATCAAGACCAAAACACTGAAATGGAGACAATATCACATCCTGGGTTTCAAACGGCCGCTCCCTGAGCTCCTGCTTTCATTCCCTCAGCCAATCAGGGTGCTCCTGGGGGGCGCCCCCTCCTTCCTGCCTCTGGGGTTGTATAAGGCCAACAGATTGTCATCCACTTTACGACACCCACGGCTCTGTTCCCTGAATGCGTGCAGGACTGTCTGAGGAGCAGCGAGAAGCTTTTTGGCTTAAAGAGTTAAACTACAGTGGCCTGAGCAGGGAGGCCTACTGTCGAGGTGCAAAGTAGAAACAGAGGGCAGCAGATATTCGTCCATCTGTCGTATAAGACGCATAATGTCAATTGGGACTTTGAGAAAGACATTCAGTCTGGAGATGCGTTTGAGAAGCAGGAGCGGAGCCCACCTGTAGACTGTCCAGGACGACGCGCAGAGACTGGACTTGTCTCCGGACGGCGTTGGAGAAGCGCTCGTACGTGGCAGCGTCGTACTCGCTCATGTCGATCTCCTTCAACCTGGGGGGATCGGACAGAGAAACACACGCAGGGAGGGATGACTCGATTTGATGGACGGTCTGTGGACATCGATCACATGACCGCTGGGATGCACCCACTGGTTGCTCCGTCATTCATTTACATCCATCACAGCAGAGCAGACGGAGACGGGGGTCAGTGCTTTTAAATAAAGAGGCTCCCTGTGTGTTCACTAGAACACACCTGGGGACAAGACAGGTGAGCCCCGCCCCCCTCCCCCTCCCACCTCAACCCCCCAAACCGTGCTTATCAGCACAATCCCACCGTGCAGCTCCTTGAGTACGACAGACACAGAATCCCAGCGGTCTGAAACTTTTGGTGGCAACCAGACCGTGACATCCACAGAGATACAAAGCCGTGACAAAGCGAACACAGGTGGGGGTTCATGGACGGTGTCACGGCTCGTAACAAACCTGAGAGGGGGGGAGAGATACAGAGAGGGAGAGAGAGAGAGATTGTGTAGACTGCACTGGCATCAGCCGTACGATCAAAAACACGACACACGCCCTCTTGTTTCATTAGCAAAATCAATCATGAGCGTGACAGTGAGACCCTTTGATGGGGGGGGGGGGCAGGTGGTAGCAGGTGACATGTGCCCCACCCCCCAGCCTTAAATAGGCCCATATTACCACCTCTCGCCGGAACGAAAGATATTTCAATTTGTTTTCTCTTTCTTACCTTTCTGTGCATGCATACATTTCTGCTTCTGCGATCAGAGATCCGTGATTTCACATATTCTTCCCCCCCTTCCCTCCTCTCCCCTTCCCCCTCCCTCCCCCCCCCGGCCCACAACGTCTCACACTGGTGAGACGGTTATTTCAGTCCTCTGCATTCACACCACATCGTGCATCAGCCCGCAGCAGAGCAGCTTCCTGCACACATTCCTAGGTGTGTACGCGTGTGCATGTGTGCGTTTGTGAGAGAGAGAGAGAGACACAGAGAGCGAGAGAGAGAGAGAGAGAGAGAGAGAGAGAGAGAGAGAGAGGATGCGTGAGAGCGGACTCTCTGGCCTATTTCCTTCGAATTCTTGAACCTTGACTTGGCCCGGCAGCAGCGGGGAAGGAGTCCGCTCGTTCCCACACAGCAGCTTTGCTCTGCATGAGCGTCTGAACGCGCAGGACTTCATTCGAATGTGTTGTGTGGTACCTCTCTCTCTCTCTCTCTCTCTCTCTCTCTCTCTCTCTCTCTCTCTCTCTCTCTCTCTCTCTCTCTCTCTCTCTCCCTCTCTCTCTCTCTCTCTGCTCAATTAGATGATCCGTTTAACAACACATGACGAGCTAAAGCTACTTTAAAAAATATATAATAAATAAATATAAATAATATGTTCACTTATTATCAAAGTTTCGCTTTTCAATCGTTCTTGACCTTTCGACACAGCCAGAAAAATGCGGTGAGTATGTGAAGAGTGAGTATGTGTGTGTACATGCTCACGTGGGTGTTTCCTCTTCAGGCATACCTGCGCCTGCTTTTGTGTGTGTGTGAGTGTGTGTGTGTGTGTTTGTGTGAGTGTGAGTGTGTGTTTTACGGTGGGATCGTAGTTCGATTGGTACTCAGCCTTGAGCTAAGCAAACAAAGGAACTAACAGACACACACATCGGTAAGAGGGAGCTAATGGAAAAGGTGATATGAGGAATGGAAAAAGGCGTGAGATAAGCCGCCGCCCCTCCCTCCCCCCCGCCCCCCTCGTGCAGGTTGACATCCTGCGGTGTGTGCTCACCTGCTGTGTTCAAGAACAGTCATGTGCAGCGACATGCACTTGGAAGCAAGGCATCAGCATGCAGCTACAAGAGTGTCTGTGGGGGAGGGGGGGGACAATGATAGACGAGGGGAAGGGAGGCAGGGGGAGAGGGGGGGAGAGGGTGTCAAGGAAGACATTTAGAGACCAAGAGACACCAAAAGGAGCGAGAGAGGAGAGTCAGAGAGGTCGTCCACCCCCCCTCCCCCCCGTGGCGTGAAAGAGCCAGTGTGTGAGGAGGGCCGTGCAGGAAAGGGGGAGGATGGGGGAGAAAAAAGAAGAAAAAAAATAAAGAGAGAGAAACTGTTTGAAGCAGAACAGAGACGGCCTTCATGGCGGAGCTGGTGGAACCCTCGTCCTCCCGTGTAGTGTAGAGGACACACACACACACACACACACACACACACTCAAAGCCACCCACCTCTCTTTGAAGGCCTTTTCTCCCATTTCCCGGGCGGCCCTGCGGACCTCCTCCGGCACGGCGTCCTTCTCCGCCTGGGAGACCTGGTGGACTTTGTGTCCCGCGTCCAGCCGGTAGGGGCCCCCTTTGCCCCCCAGCCCCGCCGTGTCCCTGCCGCCTGCAGACGCAACACAATTCATCAAGCGGCGACGCAATCGCCGTGGCAAATAACCACTGCAGTTAAAATACATTAGACGTTTTGTGTTCCTCCCGGTGTCGTCGGTGACAATGACCTGTGCCTCCTGCCCACTGGTTGCCCCCAACGTGGGGGTCGTTGTTGCCGTCGACCTTGCCGTGTTTTGGGGCGCTGACGTCCAGGCCGCTGTCCCTCTGGACGGTGATCTGAGGAGGGGGGATGCCGTGCGGGTCAGTCAGGGAAACAACCAGTGCTCTCGCTTATACGATCGCTCTCACCTCACGAGGGGGAACAATAAGTCAGAATAAGAAGCAGCAGCGTTCGGCCCCCTTTGAACCCCCCTGTGGGAACCAGCTTCAAAGACGACGCTTTGGGTCACAGCTCTGAAGTATTAAAAAGTATTAGACATGAGGTTGTTCCTCTGGTCTTCTTTCACACACCTCCTCTTCACGTTTGGCCTGTAATGTGTCGCGTGATTATGTTCCTGCGTCCCGTACTGCAGGAGCTTGAATGCTCTCTGAAGGGGGGGGGGGGGGGCGGGAGGAGGGGGAGGGAGGACGCGGGGGGGGGGGGTGTTGTTGACGTCCTGCAGGGCTCGCTTTGGGTTCGTCACAGACGGCGCGCTTGCAGGGACACTTATCAGTCAGGAGCAGCGGCCCACACCTCCCGCCGACCCGGTGGGGGCCTCAGAGCTCCGTTCTCACGTCCACACTGGAGCTGCCGTATCAGCAGAGCGCGCCATGTTCAGCGCCGGTCGGGAGGGTCAGTGTGACACAAAGGACGAGATAAAAAAAAAAACCTTGTGGTGGGAACGAGCTCCATCAGGCTGCGGCGCAACGCGCAGATTCAAAATGAGCAAACAAGGACGAAACGCTGGAAGATGTTGGTATAAAATGCTCTGCATTGGGGCAGAGTGGTAATATCACTGTGGTGTCAACACAAATACCCCCTGTAGAGCGCGCACACACACACACACACACACACACACACAGATATGCATGACCTCCAGGTCAGCTGTGTAGGTTGTTGACGTTGCAGATCTACATGAGAAAAACCCTTGAATGACAATAACATCTGGAGCATTAGGGGGGGTAGAGGGTTGGGGGAGGGGAGGGGGAGGGTGAAGAGTCGGGAGGGGGGGGGCAGATTGGTCATTTAAAATGACAAACAACCCGCTGTGTCATGCGGCTGCAAACCAACAGAGCATCAGAAGAGCCTTTGCTCTGGTGTTAGCAGAGATCCACAGGAAGTCGGTGTGCGTGTGTGTGTGTGTGTGTGCGTGTCCGTGTGTGTGTGTGCGTGTGTGTGTGTGTGCGTGTTCGCGTGTGTGTGTGTGTGTGCTCGCAACATGAACCAGAGTTGTGAACCTCGGTGCCTCTGCTGCACAACACGAGAGGCTCTGACCTCTGGAGGCTTTAGACTTGGCGCTCTGACCACGATGGCTTGAGAAGCACCGCGGGCGCTATTTTCCCCCTGACAACAGAGCCCCGCCTCCATCAGGCCCTGGCGTGTGCGTGTGCGCGTGTGTGTGTAACGGGCCCGGATGCTTTTAAGATGTCTTGGAAAGAAGTCCAGGAAGTCGAGCTATCTGTCTATTTGTCGTCACTCCGTATTTAGATGAAGCGCCCCCCCCCCCCCCTCCCCCCCCCTCGGGACAGTCTTCCTCATGAAGGTGTCCTCACGCCGCAGCCGGTAAAACGGGTGACAAACGCTGTGCTTGTGGATTCAGAACATGTGATGCAGCGACGGGATATCAGATGGCAGAACGCGGCTCTAATATCATTAAATGGCTTCTTAACTGGCTGCTAGAAGTCCATCTTTAAATGAAGCCTCATTAATGTTCTTTCTACATATAACGGGTCCCACTTTTTCACGTGTGCCGTGGTGTTGCCGCGGAGTCCGGTGGCTGATTGACATCTGTGTCGGGAGCTTTACACGCCTCAGAGGACGTTGCCTGATTTCAATGCTTCTAAAGAGTGAAGTGACAGAGCGTCCGCGTCCTTCTGGTGCCTCTGTGAGCCGCAGACGGCACCTGATCCCCACAGAGACACACGGGACTAAAAAGGGAGAGGGGCGAGGAGGACGGGGCAGTGAGAGAGGTCCACTCGGTCGACTCCACCTCTCTCAAAGCCCCTCGTTTCCACTGCTTTATATTCAACGGCTCTCCGTCTCATCTGCAGTCGCTGCCTTGTCTCGTGAGATTAATGGCCTCATAGATTCTCCCTTTAGACGCCTCAAGACAGAGACTGATTTAAGATTGATGGCATCCGTGTGTGTGTGTGTGTGTGTGTGTGTGTGTGTGTGTGTGTGTGTGTGTGGGTCTTTTCGAGGTGCCACTGTGTGTGTGTGATGTCATTAATGCATGCCTCTACATGAATGTTTGAATATGTGCAAGTGTGTCTACAATACGAGCCAACGAGCGTGAAATAGTCTCATGTGGGTTCATGTCTCCAAAGCGCAGTTGTGTGTCTGTGTGTGTGTGTGTGTGTGTGTGTGTGTGTGTGTGTGTAAGAAGTTTGTAAGATGCTCTTTGCACCACTAAAGGGGTTCCAAAATGTTGCCGTTGAAAGTCTGCAGACAATCAGGACACTGAAGGAGCGAGCAAGTGTAGCTGAGCGTGTGAGAGCGACTGATAAGCCAACTTCAGTTGGGCAGAGGGGGAGGCGGGGGGGAGGGAGGGTGGGGTGTAAAATCAGCCGTAGCGTTTAATTAGGTGGGAGGCTACGTGACTGGACGCATGGGAGTGAACTGCGTGGGTTTTTGTTAGAGGTTGTGCTGCTTATTGCTGCTGAATACTAGATTGGATTTTTTACCTGTTGTACCTCATTGTATGATGAAAAATACCGCTGCTACCGTTTCACGTGAAACGTGTGCGTTTGTATCAGGCCAGTGAAAAGTTACTCGGGGTAAACTCTGCTCCAGATGACGCCCCCCCCTGCATCTGTGAGTCTCCTTCAACCAGAGAATTCCTGCGTTGTGTATGTGGGCACCTCAACAATGCTCTCCCAGTGCGCTGGTTCCGAAATGCTGCGACCCATACCAAAGGTCAGAACTATTGCGTCATCAGCACAATGGCCGGCCATTCACACACGACCCCCCCTCCACCCCTTCCCCACCCCGCCGCCCCCCAGCTGGGTCGTAGGTCCCGGGACTGGAAACATTCTGGTTAGAAGGGAGTCAGGAATGTTCCTGCAGCCAATATGCTCTTGTAAGTGATATCCAGCCCACTGGTTATTTCTAGAGCAGCACCGCCCCCTGGTGGCGTTGACAGACAGCGCAGGCATTTCCAGCCGTTAACCGTTAATCAGCACCGTGGTAATGCACCTGTACTGGTCGGCCGTCCTCTGACCCGATCATGTTCCTCCACTCCATCAGCGATCGCTGCAGGGTGTCCGATCCCGTCTCCCAGAGCCGGACGTGCCCCCCCATGTCCACCGTGACCACGCCTCCGGAACCCAGAGCCGCCGTGAGCACGTCCGACTCCGACACCTTGGACAGCCAGCCGGTGTAAGGCGACACGGTCACCGACCTGCACAAGTCACCAAGACATAAAAAAGGGCACAGAGACTTTTTAATAATAATAATAATAATATTTAAACTTCATTCGTCACATTCTGGTGATAATCCCACCAAAAATCATCTTTCGCAATGCAATGCTGGTTTTGGCCACAAGGTGGTGCTGGCGGATGCACAATGATGCTTTACCTCGGCACGGGGATGTATTTGACCTTCTTGGAGCTCAGATCCGTCACCTCCAGGTACGCCGCCGTCATGGGGGGGCTGACGTCTGAGTGACCGACAGAAGAAACAGGTTCTTCAGAACAACAGGTTCTTCAGAACAACAAGTTCTCCGTCACCGGCGCCATTTTGCAGAGCCCCGTTTCGTTTTGACCTGAACTCTGACCTTTGGGGTAGATCTCCCTCAGCGGCACCTTGCTGGGCGGAAGCGCCCGGACCACCTGATTGGCCGACAGCAGGCCCACGCAGTTGTCCCGTTTGGCCGGGCCGAGGCGGAGCCCCCCCCTCAGGAGCGCGTGGGCGCCGCCGTCGGCTCCCTTCACCAGCGACAGGTCCACGGGCCTCGTGAAGCTGTACACCTCGTTAGGGGACTGGACGAGAGAAGGTGTGAGTGGAGCTGTGCGCTCTGATGGCGAGGACACTCCTACATTCATCTCATGAGGTATATTTTGAGCTACAACTACAAACATGATCCGTCAATTTAATTATATGTATATAGCAAGCGAGCACATTTACACTGTAGGGGTGGGGGGGGGGCCTCGACCGATACACCTAATTAAATTGAGGGAACACGTTGTACATGGCTCAAAGCATATGTGTGTGTATATATTTATATTTGTGTCGTCTGGGGCCCCTCCACAGTCCCGAGTCGATTTAATGACGAATCCAAACCTGGAAAAAAAAGCTTCACATGCCCCAAACACGAACCGCTTTTGTTTCTCCCTCCCCCCCCTCCCAACCGCGTCCTTTTATAGTCTCACCACGAGGTCCGGAAAGCCCACCACGACCCGGGCGAAGGAGCCGCTGTCGGCCAGGACGCGGTTGGGTGAGACAATCTTCTGGTCCAGGGCGGCGCTGAGGTTCTCGTTGGGAAGCTGCTCACACGACAGCATCTGGGGGGCGGACACCTCGGCTGGGGAGGGGGACAGGAAGTGACGAGATCAGGCGGGACTCGATGAGCTTGCGTGACGGAACGTAACTTACCCGAGGCGGCTGCGTGTCCCGAGCTCGCCGGGTCCTCGGCGATGCTGTGGAGCTGGCACACGCCCGCCTCTTCAGCGCTCATGTGCATGGGCTTGGTCAGCAGGAACTTCCTGTCGCAGTGAGCATCGTCGTTACTCGCGGTGTCAGGACGGATTTGAGCAGCTCAGAGGGACGCGCTGCCTGACTCACTGGTTGGTTTTGCTCTCCAGCAGCAGCCAGCGGTCCTCGGCCACCAGGTGCACCGACTTCAGGTTGATGGGAAGCGAGATGGAGTGAACGCGGCCCTCCAGCACGTCCAGCACGTCCAGCTGGTTGCTGCGCACACAAACACAAACGGTAACACCGGCGTGCGGCCGAGATCGGCGGTGCGGTTCGGTTCGGCTCGGCTCGGACCGGAGCGGCTTACCCTTCCTCCTTATAGAAGAGGAGCCAGTTTTTGTGGGCGAAGTCGTGGCACATTTTATGAGCTCCCTGCAAACACACACAACACAACGCACTGAGTCCAAACGCGCTTTGTTCTGAATATTCTGCACGACGCATCCTGGTTTCTCTAGTTGAAGAAGAATAAGCACATCTCACCTGCGGCTCCTTGCTGCTCCACCAGCTGGAGGCTTTGGTGGAGGACCGATCCGTGTCCGGAGACAGCGCGAGCCGCCGCACGGCGCCCGTTTGCATGTCCAGATGGAGCACTGTGTTACTCTGGAGGGGAGGGGGGAGGCAAAGGAAAGGATTTCACAATAAAATGTTATAGCCTCAAAACAGTCGGGTCATTTAGTACGAGCATGCAAATGCATTCATGGCCCATTTCCTGATTCTAAACATACACCGCCAAAGGCGGGAGTGTGTGTTTATGTGTGTGTGTGTGTGTGTGTGTGTGTGTGTGTGTGTGCCCTACATGTGTCTCCTGAAAGGCCGGGGGGTTTATTTTGTCTTTGGTGATTTTTGTTTGACCTTGAACAACCCATTTGTATGCTTTTTGTAAGCTTTCAGTGTGTGTAAATGTATTGTGAGTCGTTTCCTTGTAGAAGGTGTGTGTGTGTGTGTGCGTGTTAGTGAGTGAGTGATTTCCCAGGGTTACAGGGTGACCTGTGAATGAACTTGCTGTTGTCTGGAGATCTTCACTTTTAGACGGACGTTTCATGATCCATCATCTGGGTATTTTTAGAATAACATGCAGCAGCTGTAAACGTATTCTGCTTGTGGAGAAGAGGCTGACATTCATTGTTCTCCTCTTCTTCTGCTCCGCTGTCACAAACGTGCAGGTTCAGCAGCCAACCACCGTTTAAAGAAACTATAAGAGATGTTTCAAATCTGTGAGCAAACTGTTGTGGTGGAAGCCTCAGCGCGGCGCGCTACATTCGCCTTCACGTCTCAATCAATCCAAAGTGACGACGTCCGCGTCTCAACAACTTCTGTTATTTGTGCTCCCTTTGCTGTGTGGTGTCGGGTTTAAGGGCAGCCTGCGTTGTTTCTGTGGTAACTTTCCTCTTTGCCGTGACAACGGATGAGCTGGTGTATATTTGTGTCCACTGCAAAAGGCGGCCTCAGAAGACGAGGAATGTAAATACATCTTTCAAACACTTTTAGTATCTTTTTTTTTTTTCTTCATGTTTCAGCGTCCGATCATTTGATCCGTGCATGTTTTCCAGAGGGACTTGCACGAGCAGTGATTGTGTCTTTGCGTGCGTGCTTTTTGTGCCGACCTGCTCCTCGTGCAGCACCACCTGCCCGTCTAGAGGGCTGCCGAGCGGCGCCACGGTGACCAGGGGCTGCCAGACGCCGCTGACGGTCCTGGGGAAGACGTCGTGGAGCTCCATGCGGCGGACGCTCTCGCCTTCCCCCTTCATGGAGTACAGCGACACGGGGTTGCACGTGGCCACGTACAGCTCATCTGCAACACAAAAACGGATCGTGGTCGATGCCGCGACGCCTCCGGACACATTTTTTTTGTGATCCTCATCATTTCATTAGTTGTGTTCTGTCCGACCGTGTTTGCACAGATCGAATGCGTCCACTAAAAGCCCGTAAAAAGCAGCTCTAGTCTTCAACCTTACTTGGAGGTGTGCTTTGGTGCACCTACTGGATCCTCCAACATGTCCCTAGATGAACACTGACACCTGAGAATGTGCCATGTGTGTGTGTGTGTGTGTGTGCGTGTGCGTGTGCGTGTTCACCTTCTTTGGTGGCGACATCGCAGATGATGTTGACTTCATCCATGGGAATCTGCCAGTGGGCTTTCTCCTCGCTGAAACTCAGAGCCCTGCTCTCCTGTCTGCTGCAGGGGTAACTCTGCACCCGCAGAAACACGGGGCCCTGGAAGCACAAGACACACACACACACACACACACACACACACAAAATTGTATTTTTTTACAGTCTGAATTAGTGGAACTGTGCTCATCCTTGTTCTCCTGCAGCTACTGAAGGTGCAGCAAAGGCCCGGTGCGTCCGTAGTTTGTATCCGCCTACGTAACGGTAGCGGGGAGGAGGAGGGGGAAGGGGGGGGTGTATCTTTAAAGATGGGGGAGTGTTTACCTTTATGTCTATGGGCCGCGTCTCAGTGGGACACAGCAGTTTGCGCCGAGCGTTGCCAGCTTGGTTTATGGTCCAGTAGCCCGTCATCTGGACCTCCGGCAGGGGCAACCTGGAGATGGAAGGTCACATGGTGACAACGGCGTGGCAAGGTCAACGGCCAAGGTCAGTTCCTGAGCTCTAAATATGCGCTGTTAGCATTTTTTTTCGTGGCTTCCTGACGTTTCATTTTGGTAAATGACGGGTTTCACGGTCACAATTTTCCGCATCCCGACTTCAAAAAGAAGATGAACTCATCTTGCGAGTGCATCAACGCGGCCACCGCAACGCCAGTTCACACAAACGTGCGACTTAATGTGAGCCGGCTCTCTGCAGCGGGGGAGGTCGATTTGGGACCACGGACCGTGTGTGTTTGTGAGTAGTGTCTGGCCAGATGTTCACTGGTCGTCCCGCAGTCTTATTAGCGAAGCGAAAGATGCCACAGACCCGCGGTGGACCTTCCTCTAATCATACACGGTTTCTTTTTTTCCCCACGCCCGAAATTGGAAATCAAAGAGACAAAATATTTGCTGTTGTGGGACGTAAAGGGTTCCAGATGGGCTTCTAAAAAGCTTCTTTCTAGAAGAATACTTGTTTCTGCTCTGCCCTCAAGATGTTACTTGAGCCATTCATGAAATGTTCAAATAAAACCACAGGAGACAGAAGAAACAAATATTTTCCTTTATTTAAAAGACAAACTATGGACTAAGTAGTGGATATTTGAATATATTCAATGTGAATGATTTAGTCCGTCATTCATTTACCACTTCAGGAAGCAGCGTGAAGACTTTCCGTGTGTGTGTGTGTGTGTGTGTGTGTGTGTCAGCCTTGTGCTCCCGACGCCTCCCTTACTCCTTAGCCAGGGCGACGGAGCTGGGCTTCGCTCCGATGGGAATCCCGTGCTTGTGCAGCGCTTCGATGACGACCTCTCGCATGTCTTTGTTGTAGGCGTCGAAGTCGAAGACGTTTCGCACCACGTTGGCCAAACCCTCCGCGGGGAATTTCTGCGGTGTGGAAGGAGGTGGAGGAGAGAGGGAGGGGGGGGGGGGGGGGGACGAGGGGACCAGGTGGAGGAGAGGAAGCAGTCAGGGAGGATGAAGGGAGAAATGACAGGGGGGAGAATGATAAAGGATGGAGAAAAAGGGAGCGGGGAGGGTGTCAAGTAGGATGGAAAATAGGGGAAAAGGCGCAGAAGATGGACTGAAGGGGGCCAAAGAAGGAAAGAACGTTCAAATAATTTACAAGTCTTCAACAGGGGTCGATGCGGGGACGCGGCGTGCGCTCTGGCAACGCCGCCGACAGACGAGGCCCCTCGAGGTACTGGAGCGATGCAAGTTATATTGCCTCAATAAATGTTCTGTGTCGCGCAGTAACTATGGCGATAGGTTGGTAAATAGACACAGAAGGAGGGGAAACCGCTTCTAAACTGTCAAGAACGTTATCCAGGTGCTGCTGGGAACTTTAGATAGACATTTCTCATTATCGTTTGGCAGCTTTAAGACTCAAAAAATGATTAAGCGGGCGGGGGAAACTGACAAATACGTTTTCATCAAAACCTTTTCAAAGATCTGGGAGCTTAAAATGTCAACGCACAACAATTTACTCACCTCAGTATTTTATTGAAGCCAACAGGATCATGAATCCGGCACATTGGTACATGTAGAAGATCAATACGCAGCTAACGTGCAAATCAACGGACAAAGTATTGGATGGTGAGCTGATCCTCCGTTGTTCACCGTCACTCAGTGCTTGTAGTGAAACGTAAATGACATCATTGTTTCCACACGTTCAACGTGCCGGTAAACTCGCTGCACCATCAACGTGCGTTCCCTTGCAACCTGGTTGCAGACGCAGCCTGTAGAGCGCCAGTGCATTGATCCGGGCTCCGAGGTTAATTCACCACCAAATGGGAATATTGGCTGTTGCCCTAAAGCAATTTGGACCTGGACTGAATCCCCGTGTGTCTGTCCCACTCCCGCATGCGCCAATAGTGGAAGTGAGGTGGACGACAGAACACGGGGGCCACCGGGGAAATCAAACATTAGAGCTCGTCCCCGTGCACTGAATTATTGATCTGCAGCTCAACTTGGATGTTCCCCTTTGCTCGAAGGCCTGAAGAACGTGCACACTTCTTAAAAGCTGAAGATCCCTGTGAGACGCGGCCGCACCGATCATAGAACGCGTGCAGCCGTTACGGAAACAAGACTTATTTAAACTACTTGAAATATCCCTGTGAGCTTGTTTGTGGAAACACGCATGTGTTCTCTTCAACCTGCACTGAGGGAGGAACGCGGGCTCTCTGTCACAGCTGGGCTGCCAGGACCCTCTTGCATTATCAAAGCATCTAGCAGTGCAGCAATAACGTCAGGTGATCTCTATGGAATAATAACAAAAACAACAAGTCCGAGGACATTGCATTTGAAAGAGGCCCTCGTTACCTGCAGGTGTTTGACTATGTTGACCACCTCTCGGGTGGAGTAGGGGTAGGTGATGGTGCCCCGGTCGGCCATGGACCTCAGGTCTCCGAAGGCGGCCACCAGCTTCTGCAGCGTGGCGTCGGGAACGTCGGGGCCGTACCGCTTCAGCATCGCCAGCTCCGCCTGCGGCCGGGGGTTGTCCACCGCGTGGCAGCTGAAGATGTCCCCTGCGCAGAGGACACGAGCGAGTCTCGTCGGATCGGCTCATCTGACACGAGCTGGGAAAATGACGCCAGTCCTCTGACGTGCACGTGTGCGTTACCGAGGGCTCCGAAGAAGTCGTTGCCCAGGAAGGGGAAACCGGGCCGGTTGGCGAGGACGAGCATCCTGAAGTCGGGGTGCATGACTACGGCGTTGGGCCTCCCCTCCGCCTCTCGTGGATCTGTGCAGGAGACACAAACGTAATCAAAAAAAGGACAACTTCTCACACTCCCTTTTCCAGACACACACACATGCACGCACACACACACACACCTCTTCACCCCTGATAGCATCGTGAAGCTGTCTCAAGTTTGTGTTTATGAGGCCCCGAGGTTGCGTTTACATTCCTCCGGGAGGAAGAGCTTCTCAGGAATCGAGAAGCCGCCAGCGGCTCCTGAGATCACGTGGAACGACACGGAGAACATCCCCGTTTATGGAGCAGAACCCACTGATGCGTCTCCATAAAGGCTTTTACGCTAAGCCGCCTTTAAATCTGAGCTTTTACTCCCGTCGGTCTTCAGGGACATCCAATCCTCAACTCCTCCAGCTTATGGTCCCGCTTCCGTTGTATCTGGGACGTGTCTTTTGTCAAGGTGTTGGAGCCTGCGTGTGTGTGTGTGTGTGTGTGTGTGTGTGTACCTGAGAGGATTCTGCGTCCGTCCGCCAGGATCATCTCTCCGCTCTCCACCAGGGTTTTGAGGATGCAGGTGACGTTAGTGGGAGCTTTGTCCGCCTCGTCAATCACCAATATGTGACCCAGTTTCACTGCCTTCACCTGCACACGTACGTACACACACACACGCGCACACGCACACACGCACACACACACACGTTATGGTGGCAGGCGGCACTTCTTTGGTGGAAATGTTATGATAACCAATGGAAAGGAAGGAACAAAACAATGTACATAAATCAGTACAAACAGGAATTCCCCCTTTAAAGGCCATTTATTCCTGTGGAATGAATAGACTGTCCCCGTCCCTCCTCCTGTCCCCGTCCATCCTCCTGTCCCCGTCCCTCCTCCTGTCCCCGTCTCTCCTCCTGTCCCCGTCCCTCCTCCTGTCCCCGTCTCTCCTCCTGTCCCCGTCCCTCCTCCTGTCCCCGTCCCTCCTCCTGCACCTCCTGAGGTAGCAGCGACAGCCTTTATCGTTTGGCTATTGCTATTTTGACCTGGCGTAAAAAGAGATGGCTGGCTGCTGAACGCCATCCGCTGCAGGGATGGTGACTGAAAATGTCTTTTTAATGCATTTACCGACCTGCAAAGAGCTGCTGGTTAAAAAAAATAACTACATACGGCGAGAGTGATGCTGTAAATGTGAAAGTGTGCGTGTGACTAAACTGACCAGTGGCGAGTCCTCGTACATGATGATGCCGTCCCGGACGGAGGGCTGGAGGGTCAGAGTCTGGACGGTCGTGTCTCTGGGTAAAAAAAATAAAAAATAAATGTAATGTAATAAATGTCTTCATTGACCTGCAGAGGTGGTTTTTGGTCAACGTCTGAAGGACGTATGCGTGTAACCCAACTATACGATAATTTGCATCCCTTGCTGCGATCCACCCCCCCCCCTCAAGGTGTGACCTCGGAGCGGTCCTGGTTTCTCTCCTTGCTTTTTCTGAGCCACATCTCTGTAGGCCCTTTGGTTCCAGGCTCTAATATTAGCTAACCAGGCCACACGCGAGCCCCGGCGCCACTTCGACTTTCGCAAGACTTTGACGAGCTGAGCGCCCCCCCCCCCCCCCCCCCCCCCCCCCCCCCGCGTGTTAACCCAAATGGCGCTGAGGAGCCGGAGAGCCGATACCTCAGATCGCGATCGGCTCATCGAAATGTCCGTCATAGTGGCCTCTCATCGACCAAAGCCGTGACGGGTATACAAAGAATCAGCGGAGTTAACAAACACTCTCCATGCGAAGTCCCTGTTCTGGGGAAGGACGGCCTAATTCACCCATGACCAAAATAGTTCTTGACCCCGTTTGATGGGAAGGCGGCAGGGGAGAAAGAGAAAACGCTGGCTGCTCACTTCTCCCTGAAATAGAGTTTCCTTGTTCCTCTGTCTGAGAAAAACAAGAACTAAAACGAGACATGTGATTATTTGGGCTTGGATGCGTCATAATTTACCAACCACAGTAGATTATATTTGGACTGTTTTAGAATCAGAGATTCTGTTAGGGAGATTCTTTTGAACTTTTAATGCAATAATAATAACAGGTCATCCCTCATTAAACGTCTGATAAGACACTTGTGAGCTATTCAGTCCATGAACATAAGATGGATTCACATGGGCGGCCGAAAAGGGGGGAAGCTGTTCAGGGAAAGTTTGGAGAAAGCGGGACGAAGCGGAAGCTGGCAGGAGAAGCGGAGGACGTTTAAACGGGATTATAAAAGACACCACAGACTCCTCCTAATTCTCACCTGTGGAGCTGCAGGTATTCTCTGGGCCGGTTCAGGAGGTGCAGGAATCGGTCCACTATTTTATTCTTACCGACGCCCTGCGGAAGAAATAAAACGACAATTCAGCCCAATATTGAGAGATATTGATCCAATATTCTGCACTTAAAAGTACTGCGATGCGTCCCTCACCTGGTTGCCCACCAAGAGGAGGTGCTCTCCTAAGAGAAAGTCTTTCAACATGTCTTCCATCACCATCATGTGCTGCGGAGAGATTTAAACAGAAAACAAGGGGAGGAAATTAGTTTTATGGACTTGATTGAACCCAGATGGGCGTTGTGGTAAAGCGCATGTTGCAAATCATGAAGAGGCTTCTGTGTTCGCTGTTGCAAGATAACATTTCTTTTTAATCTTAAAACCACTTCAGCTCGTGTGGAAAATTGGGAAGTTGGCTTTCCCTCCCCTCTGTTCCCTGTGATTTTACACCCGTGCTTCTGCTCTGGAGACAGAAACGGGTCATTTAAAGAAGTAGGGCAACGCCGTTGCTCTCTTCTTATCTCAGCCACTTTTATTTTATTTCAGTCGGCAACAAGCAGGCAGAGAAATGATTAAAAAAAGAGAAGAATCAGGGCACCGAGTGAGAGAGAGATAATCTGGGTCACATGGCACTATGTCCCTTTTTTTGGACGGGGGGGGGGTCGGAAACTCATTTTGAAATGTTTTTATTCTATAGTGCAGCGGATCAATATCACGGTTGACACCAAGTTTGGTTTAGACACCACAGCCAAGTTTGAAGCTCCAACGAAGCTGCAATGGAGGTGTTATTCGATTCCATGTGCACGGCAACGTTTACAAAAAGTAAATAAACCCTCCTATAATAAAGGGAGTTATACACAAGTGTACAAGCAGGCTGCCATACTTAAAAACACCAACTGAGTTGAATCAAACAAATCGGATCGAAGCGAAGCAAAGACAGTTATTATGAAATCAGAGGCATCAGAGGCGAAAACAGGCGATTATTTGGATGCGCATTGAGCTGCATGCATGCTGCTTCCATCCTGCTGGCTGTTTCTCTCTGAACGTGGAATCCATTGCATTATCGTTGCTCTTTGATATAACAATCACAGTTAAAACCTGAATTTCTGCTGCGCACAAAGACAGACGGGGAGGAGAATAAAGTTTCTTTTCCAATAAAAAGCAAAACAAAAAGAAACGGAAACCCCCCCCCCCCCCACATCTGTGAGACTCCAGTGTATCTGAGAAGAGCCAAGAGGCAACAACAAAGGACACGGTCCTGGATAACATCTTCTAATGCTAGAAGTCATAATGAAATAGTGCGACACGCTGCATCATATTAAAAACAACATGAGCGAGCAGAGAAACGGTGCGAGGTGGAGCGTGACTGCACTGAGTACACAGCGGGATCCTTCCCTCGCCTTGAGGGAAATACAAGAAAAACAAGGATTATCCTTTTATTGTTTCTAATCCGGCTCTTTCGCTCTCGTGTCCCTTACAATCTGGGTCACGTCCTGTAAAAACATTTTCCCCTTTTTTCCGTAATCACCCTTTTTGTTTCACGCGAGACAGACGAGCATTGGGACATTATTCCCCTCCGGTGTGGTTTGTTACCTGGGGATTGTCGTAGAACAGCACATCTGGAACCTTCATCTTCTCCGTGCCGCTGTGGACGGGAGCAGACACGTTGCCGATGGTCAACACGCCGGCCTCTATCGAACCTGGGGGGACACACACAGGCGACGCACTCACACAACAACTGACACTTCGCTAATTACTCTGCCGAATGGCCAAAGACGCATTTGATCCTCGTCCCTCGATGGCGGCTGGGACTTACAGCTCAGGTCACGAGGCTGCTCGGACGGATCCGTCGTGTCCTGCGTGGAGCAGTCGGCCAGGCTTTTGTCGAGAGAGGCGCGGGCCAGGCTGGGCAGGAACCTGAGACAGACACACACACACACACACACACACACACACTCTCTCTCTCCATCACCTGTGCTCACAATCACACAGCGTCTTTCTGAAAAAGTGCAACACAGCGCGCTAAAAAACCACAGGGACTGGAATTGTGTGTGTGTGTGTGTGTGTGTACCTTGAGAGACAGGCCTTATTGACAGCGTGAGCGATGCTCTCCTCGGGGTACCGAGAGAGACGGCGACAGATCCTCAGCAGCTGTCTGGTGGAGAGGGAAGAGGCCAGAGACTGCACCTGGAGGCAAACACACACACATCTGCATTAGATTACTCACACGCGTGTAAACAAAGCAGTGAGTGCATGCAAACACACACACGCCCTGACCGTGGGGTCGGCGGCCCGGCGCAGACTGTGTGTGAGGTGGAGGAGCTGCTCCGCCGCTTCCTTTGGAACACCGCGGGTCTGAAGAGAGAGCGGAGGAGGAGGAAACGGCCAGAGAAGAGGGGGAAGAAGAGGAGGGTGTTTACGGCAGGAGACAAGTGCATTTTGAGTAATCAGTTACTAAAAGACAACATCGCAGCCTGAAGAAGCACTGGAGAGTCATTTGGCGCCAAACAAGGTCAGCACCTCCCCTTTGTGTGCGCGGCTGACGCCTCGTTTAACATCACACATTACGGCATCGCTGCCAAGTCTCAAATTATTTGGAAAAATAAACTCTGGTTGCCATAGCAACCGTTGGTTCAGTATCAAGTCCTGGATGAAGACAACTGTGGGGTGGGGGCGCACAGGATGTGTCTCACCAGTCCCTGGATGAGGTCCATCTCCTCGGCGACGGCCATCGGGGTGACCGTGTGGTAGAGGAACATGGTGAGCAGCTCCGGGCCCAGCCACTGCGGCTGACCCCTGCTGCCGGCGCCGGCGCCCACCACGGGGGGCTCGGCCAGAGCCAGCACCCTGAAGGACGGGTGGATGGGGAGGACCGACCTGCGAACACACGCCGCGTGGCTGCTGTATGACAAGTTGTCAAACTGTGCTACGATTGCTTTTATTTATCTATTTAATTGGTTGATTCGTTGGCCTCAGAGTGGAAGTTGTCCTGCGGCGGCCATTTATTTTTAACTTTCCGTTTAGTCACAAAACGTCAAATCGTCTGTCAATCTGAACTATTTATTGCAATCTAGTCTGTTCCTGTTGGTACGTGCTGAACACAACCACGTTGATAAATTTAATTATTTACCACTACAGGTCAAAAAAAAAAAAAGACAGTTGACTTTTGTCATATTTGAAATGCACAATTCCTCTTATATTGTCAGCCGGCTCAATTAATAAATGTTAAGTAGTGCAATTAGCTTGTTAAAGCTATATAAAAGCTATATAAAACACTATGAAAAGTTATAATAACTCAGACTCCTTTAGCCACATTGTTCCAAGCATTGGAATCATTTTTTTACTTCCTTTTCAGCCCCCTTATTCATCAGTGACCCACATACATGCATTTCATGTACATGGACATCCTGTTGTCCATAGCAACCTGCCGGTTCATTTATATCTCCCTTTCACTCTGTCCCACTCCAGAAAACTCAAAATGTTGAGAAAAACTGAAACTTGTATTGTGGTGCACAACCAAATCCTGCTAGACAAATAAACACACACACACACACACACACACACACACACACACATTCTCTCTGAGCCACATGAGTTGAAGAAGAGGAAGTGGGTTTATTTCAGCGCAGACGCCCCACCGCATACATCCTTCCTGCCAGCTTAGGTGGGTTTTTAAGGGAACCGTTAAGGCCGAGACCAAGCAGCGGCCATTAACTCATGATTTACAGGAATTAAGGTTTAAAATCAAATCAATCTCTCTCACGGTTTACCCGGAATATTATTTTTGGTCTCTGCTCTCCCCTCTGTTTGCCCCCCCCACCTCCCCTCCATCTAGTCAATCTTTCTGTCTTTGAAAAAATCCAGAGACCGCAGTGTCCGTGTTTCCATGTCTGACGCAAATACGAGCTCTAAAAAGCTCCTGAAAGCCTGTGTGTGTGTGTGTGTGTGTGTGTGTGTGTGTACCTCTCCTTCAGTTGCTCGTCACTGAGCTGCAGTTGTTCCTTTAGTGTCTGGTATCTGTCCCACCTGAGCAGCCTGGTCCCATCGTACAGATCCAGCTCCCTGTCGTGGAGCAACCTGGGACACAGAGCACGGTGGAATGGGTCAAAGAGTCTCTATGCCACATTACAGAGACATTCAAGCAGCGCAGCAGTGGATAACAGCAGCTTATAATAAATAACACACTGAGTAAATAGAGCAAACTAAAAGAGCACCTGGACAGAACCGCCAGGGTTCCCAGGTTGACCCGGTGGACGCCGTCCAGCAGCAGCAGCTTGCCCTCGATGGCGGCGGTGACCAGCGGCGACGGCCTCCACGCCGTGTCCCCGTTGGGGAGGGTGAAGCGCTGCTGGAGAAGGTCCCTGGCCGTCATGTCCTGGAAGTGGGAGAGGAAGGAGGCGGCGGCGTTGGACGCGGTTCGGTTTGCTACTTGTTCGAGCGGCGGGGCACGAAGTCTGGGAGACGAGCGGACCGCCGTCATACTGATACGGTAGCTTCTCCACAGCGAGGAAGACATTTGGCACGAAGAGCAAGAATTCAGAAGACAAAATGTAATCTGGCTTCGAGGATTCACAAATGTGAGCGTCGAGAGTATGAAGGTGGGGACAGACATTGTAATTGTAATACGATGCACACGTGTAACTGAGATCAGTTAACAAGGATGAACTGCTACAACAGTTCATCTTTTCTCCGTTGGAGGACTAACACAGGCAGATTCCACTGAAGCCTCACATGACCACTTGTTTTCACAAAAGCCAGAGCTGACGAGACGAACCGAGCGGCGCAGCATTCCACAATTCCCGCAGCACAAGTGACCCCTGACCTCAGCCGGCTAAAAATAGCTGCAGCACGATGCAGTGAAAACGCGCTTCCTGCACGATCATCAAGCGGATGGATTCACCCCAATCAGACACACAAAGAAACACACACACACACACACACACACACACACGTGTACTATATTGTGGCGGTCGGTTTGTGCGCTGACGGTAATGACACCCACATGTTTTGGGTTTATTTCTGTCTTCCTGCAGAGATATAGAGATACCTTCTATAGCTTTATTTGACTAAAGGTATAATTAACTTACTTTAAAACAAGTGTAACCCACCTTCAACCCTCATTAGTATGCAGACTGGCAGCAATTAACCGACTCACCATGAAGCAAGCGAGGAAAGAGTCTTTTGAAGTCATTATTCTACATGTGCTTTTGGTAAAAAAAAAGAAAAGAAAAAGCCCTGCGTGTGGAGCTCGTTCTCCTTATGAACCCGTTTCTATTTTAGATCGACCTCTTTTATTAAATTAACCCTTCCTCACTGTAGGCAATCGGTCCACCTCCTTCCTTCACGACGACGCGAGTCCCGAGCTGTGCGAGTAACATGCGCCCCCTCAAACAACAACCCCCCCCCCCCCCACTCCGTCAGTGCAGGAAGCTCCAGGCTGGTCTTCGTTTACCTGGTAGAGCATGAGCGGCTCGATGCTGTAACCCAGCATCTCAGCGAACTCTCTCGCAATCACCGACTTGCCACAACCCTAGAAAGCACACAAGGGCCAGAGGTGAAGTGCAATCTGAATATTAAAAAATATAAATAAAGTGCACGAGGTTTCCTTTTAGTTAAAAACCATTTAAACAGGCAGTGAATTAACCGGATTGGCGGATCCAGTGCGCAGCTACCTTGGCTCCTATCAGACACACGTCCATCACCATGTGCGACTGCATCATCTCGGCCATCAGCTGCGAGTGGCTCGGCGTGCTGATGAAAGCCGGGCTGCTGTTGGGTGGACGCGTCTCTTTGACGCCCGCTGGAACCTGAGGTTTGGGGAAGACGAGAGATTGCCGTGAACAGCCTCGATCTCCCGTAAAAGCTGTGGGGAAATGTGTGACTTGGAACAATAAACCTGGCTGGGAACAAAACGCACCACGTGTTATTAAACAATCGGCGGGATACACAGCGCTGCACGCAAGAGGACCTTTGGAGGCACTTTTTAAATGTATGCAGGTCTCTTTTGTTTGTCTCATGCACTTTCCAGGAAGCGTGAGCCACTTACATAAGATCAATAGTTCAAACCATCGTGCCGTGGGTAACCAACAACAGCCTGCGCCGGAAATATCGAAATAGATGGCTAATAAAAAGAATATGTACTTTCAAGCAGAATTCCCTGTGAGAAGAAAGCTCCCCATTGGCCCCCATTAAAGTCCAATCTGGCAGGTTAGCACCACGGACAGAGGCTTTGGTTTTTACACTTCATCAATAAAGTACACCGGTACCTGAAAGGTGACGTCCTTGTCGGCAACGCGCAACGAGACCTCTGCGTGGCCCTCGCGGTCCGTCGCCCTGGAGACGCTCGTAATGGCGCCGGCAGCCGGCTGATGGCGACCATCCAGAAGCTCAAACCTCTGCGAGAGAGAGAGAGAGCGAGCGACCACGCACGGACGCCAGAGTGAGTACCGCTCAACGACGGGTCACACGTGTTCCAACAGGCAACGCGTGTCTGGACTTACAGCGAGCACGCCCTCCACGGCGGCGCGTCCCTCCTTTCCCAGGATGCTGTTGTAGGGGTAAAGCCTCTGCACCAGCTGCTGCGAGGACAGCGTGGGGAATGCGTTCTGCAACAACACAACAAACCACAGAGGTCTTTTCTGCTCTCTGAAAAGGGACCGCCGACAGGATGCGACGGGCCGGCACCCTCACCAACACACGGAGGGCCGGGAGCAGGTTGTCCACGGGGAAGTTGGGAAGGCCGAGGTCGGACGATTCCTGCGAGCACAGCGTGGTGGCTAGAGACAGCAGCTGGGACACCCTGGCACACAGCACACCTCAATACTTCTGAGACTTTAAAGGCCGATGTTAACGAGTCAAACACTTATTGGCAAATCGATTACCTCTCTGCGGCGACGTTCGGGACCGCTGTGTACAACAGCTCCAACTGGTCCTGAAAAGAAAAGCCACATTCGGAGATATAATAAAACATGCAGCGGTAGTTTGTCCCGTTTTAACTGCGAGAGCTGCCTGAGAAGATTAACAGGGAATGTTTTTTTCTTTGTTCACAGTCTGTGTTATTTATTATTATTCTCAGAATATGCTCAGAAGAGCCAGTTACTTTTCTCTCATCATTAAAACACTTTGTTGATGAAATAGTCGGTGTTGGAGCGTCTTTTGACTCTTAGGCTGACCTTAAATGGAAGGTAATAGACATCTCTGGCCTGGAAGCGAGAGCGGAGAGGAGGATCCAAGGGGTTGCCCTTGAACTTGGGGACCGGAAGGCCGAGAGCGATGACCCGAAAGTCCTCACTCACCCGGACGATCTTCCGGCTGTCCAGCTCCTCTGTGGTGTGATCCTAAAGTCAATTTGACACATTTCAGCTGCAATGCCGTGTTCATGCACATCTTTTATGTACAAAGCAAATACACAGTACCCATGGCAACGGCATTTTTAACACGTGGAAAGCTCTGTAGGAGTGGTGTGAAAATTCACAGGCTCAGATATTTAAGGCTCAAATCGACTGCAGCCAAAAAGGAGCAGCAGAACCTTCCATTTCTAAAGCACTTCACAGAAGACGTTTAGGCCGACCTGCAGCAGCTTGTCGTAGCGCTCAGCCGACATGAGGAAGCGTCCGTCCTCCAGCTGCATCTCCCGGTTCTCCAGCAGGTTGTTGAGCACCGGCAGGACGTTTCTCTCCGCCTTCTCCAGCCCCTCCAGGACCAGGACCCGACCTTCGGTCGCCGCCCTCACGGCACACTGGGGACACGAGGGAGCACGAGGAGCCCAATCAATACCCCAGAAGGAATCAGCGATGCGGGGGAAGGCCGAGCCCTAATAATAGCAATCAGGTGAACAAATCTGCTGCTCCATTGTCCAGCGCGACCTCTGACCCTGCGTGCAGAAAGCGCGAGTGTGACTGTGCTTCTCTCACGATAAAAAGAGCTCGCCATTAAAGCCTTCCTGAGGATGTCCTCAGCTTATTGTGTTCAGAACATCCTCCAACCAAACTTTAAAAAAAAAAAAAAAAAAAGGTTGCAGCTTTTTCTACCACCAACTTGTTTGCGTTTCAGCAGTATGTGTGTGTGTGTGTGTGTGTGTGTGTGTGTGTGTTTTTTGTGTAGACGCACGTTTCTGCAGAAATCAAAAAGCCCGTCTGACGTCAAGAGGCAGGAAACTTTAGCTGTCTGGGTGCACCGCAGCGCAAGTGGCCATATAATTAGGCGAGGATGTAAATACGAGGCAGGTCGTGTGGGAAGCACGGCCGTAAAACTATAGCGAGGACCAGATGCTCTATATTTAACTCTTGATCCATTTTCGGCACCAGCGCTATAATCAGATAATTGTGAAAAATGTAAGTGACGCAGGGTGGCGAGCGAGCCGGATTGGGCGGGGGGGGGACACAGACGGGCCTTATTCTGAGGTCTACAGTGATATATGAAGCTTTGGTGCCTCGTCTGAGTGTCATTCACTAGTGTTCTGTGGAACTCTCTGCACGAGAGCTCCCGATGGAAGGAGAACGGGTCAGCTTTTAAAACAGAAATCCCCGTTTTTTGTACTTTATGTTCTGGGGCCGTCAAAGACAAAATCCCAACTGGCACCGAAAGCAGAATGTATACCTGAAGATGTGGAAACCATTGCAAACGCAGTGGTCTAGTTTATATACCTGGTTTCTGCTGCCCATTTGTTCCTGCGTTAACCAGACGCTCTTCTTCACTCTCAACACACTCCAGTGACCGAGGAGCGACGGCCCTTACTGATTCTGATGCCCGGTTTCCACATGTTTGTCCATGGTGTCGCCAATCGGTGGCCAAGGAGACTCGTGAAGCTCAAGTGTGTGTGTGTGTGTTGCAACCGGTTTTATCAGACGACGGCCGCTGCACGTGAGCGACATAATACCGAGAGAGCGTAAGCAATTAGTTTGATCTTTTTAAAAATAACCTGCTGCTGAGAAGTGTAACAGGGTCTTGGTTGAAGTGTGGTGTGCTCGAGTCAAACAGCCTCACATAAGAGTGGAAAATACCACATGCATAAAAGCAAGATTAAGGACTAAAGAGACAAGCGTGAAGTGGGCGATGTGGAGAGGAGGCCCAAGGAGGGACAGTTCGAATGTAGGGCTCCTAACTGAGCACAGCGCCCTGAGGAATACCGCCATGTCCTAGATAACACACAAACACCCCCCACGAGAGGACCGCTCGCCGAGTCGCACCCACGCGCGTCCTCGATGCGTCGCACAAACTGAGGGTGAACCGCTGCAACGTGCACCTTTTCCTCGGTCATCCCACAGGCGCACGCCAAACACACGCAGAAAAAGAATCACTTCGTCGGACCGCACGCCATTTCTTCTGATGTTGAGGAGGACCAGAAATAAGCAAAACCATCAGAGGCGCCAATAATGCAGCATATGTTCATGAGCCGTTTCCATGGAAACAATGGACACCTGCTTTCATTTTGAGGAGGTGGGAGGCAGATGATCGTCGGGGAGCCGGCTGGTTGTTGAGATGTCACCGTATGAAACGCTTCCGATACACCGACACCGGATCCAAATAGAAAATACCCAAATATTTAAATCAAGGTGTGTGAGCAGCGTTTTTATTATAGGATGCCTTCAAAGTGACATCACATCCCACATCTTTGCCTGTACTACCAGGCTTAATGACGATTTTCAGTGTGCTGTCATTTCACGAATTTGTGTAAATAAATATGGTAGTTTTATGAATAGAACCTCACCCATTTCATAACAATTGATTATATAGAGTTCGTTACACAAACATTCCTGTTACCACTAAAGATGAAATGCGTGGCACTGCAGTAATCAAGCTTCAGCCTAATTATATGTGTTGCTGCTCTCGAAGGCTTATGATTAAAGTCTTTCAGTTAAGAATAGCTGTGCGTAGGATACGTTTGGAATAAAAGTCCCTGTTTCCATGGCGTTTGTACTTGAACTGTTCTGCCCCTCAATTATTTTTACACGCATGAAGCCGCGTGCTAATTAGAAGTACAGGATGTTAACGATCTCATTTCGTCGTCCTTTGTCGCTGCTGCCTCTTGAAGGTTTAACGACCAGGCTTATTTGTATTTTGGTTTTTGTTGCCCATAATCGTTTGTTCTCTTACCAGTGAGAAATGAATGCGGATGAATGGAGAAAAGAAAGTTCTCCTCAGAGAAACCAGTCGGAGTAACGAGGCACTGCTGGTTTCCATGGTTATTTGACGTACAAAGCGTGGGGGTTCACATTTGCATTAAAGCTTGATCAATGAAAAGATGGCTTGGAAAGGAACACAGCAGTTTGTGTATCGCTGTAACAGAGAAGTAGAGAAGATTTATGCAATGTATTTTGCATGCAGCGCTTAATCTGATTAAGGGAAACTTTTAGTATTGTTCATGTTACCTCGAGCAGCGTCACACACAACCAGAACCGTAGGGTCTCAATTTAAAATACATTTTATTTTATTTAAAAACAAAACTGAAAAAATAATGTTTTTAATGGTCTTTGTAAACCATGATTATACAAATCTCTTAGTTAAACCCGCTCAGTTTGGTGTAAATGATGTGTGTATATAGGACGTGTGTAAGAATCGATAAGTATATTCCAATATTTGCAAGAAGCGGTGCCGCAGATGTCACAAGTCTTTTACAGGGGCAACACATACAAACAGACATTCACGCTCAAAAAACATGTACGTTTATCACAGTTTATCACATTCAATAAAATGTTGTTGTGACAAACAGCGGATTTACAATCAACTTTACATTCAAACCGTGAATGAATCCAAAGGAATGCTGAACGCTCAGAGGGGAGCTACCTGGTCGATGTAGAAGGCCGTCCCCGAGCGGATCTCTCGCCTCTGTTTCAGGTCGGTCTCCGTGGTGTCTCTGGACAGAGCAACATACTCTACTTCCCGTTTGGTCAACTCCTGGTTAGAAAACCACAGAGACGTTTGAGGCTTTTGCAAATGGATATATAATCTACATCTCCGGAAGGAACTGCAAATTCTAAGGGAATATCTAACAACGGGATTATGAAATAAACAGATTATCTTGCCTGCGTCCTGTATTTACCCACCAGGTACTGCATTGCTATGGATCGTCTCAGCGGTCCAGGGGGACCAATGAGAAACACATCCTGCCCCAGGAGGTCTTTCTGCATTATCCATCGCAGGTGCTGAACCACCGTCTGGGGTAGGGAGTCTGAAACTAGCGACGCCAAGCAAACGCAAAGTTTGTATTTACTGTATAACGCAAATGTATTGATACTTTTACCAGCATCTCTGAGAGAGGACATTACATACTGTGTTTGACAGGAACGAGCTCAGGATTCCGGGGTGTTTTGAGTTTGTAGGAGATCTCCCCGATCGTCACTGTGTCGCCTGCAAACATCGGGTAAACACTTGAGATGTTCCTTCACAGACAATGCTAGTTTTCTATATGAGCGGTTTTTAATGACAGATACACAGTCGAGCATATTTTGCGGCTGTAGGACAAGCACTGGTGTAAACAATGAAAGGATTGAATGAATGAATGAATGAATGAATGACTATTCAGCTTCTTCTCTTTCAAGAACCAGGCCCTTTTAAAACAGCAGACTAACTCTCATTGTAGGAAAGGCACAAGGTGTTACAGAGGTAACCGCAGCTCCGTTCTATTCTGTGCACAGTGGCTCATTGTCACACATCATTAACGCCAGTCGACAGCTGCATAAAGAGGGGCTTACAGTGAAAAACTGGACTCAAAACAAACTTTTCCACGAAGGTCAGTTCAAGTACACGCAATACGTGGACTGATTTGAGTCAGGATTACGTAATCAACACACTGGTCCATTATGTTCTTAAGCAGCACTCCACTTTAAACGATGTGGGGTGCTGTGATCAGGACCAATAAGTGTGCGCAAACAGCCAAGGACCCAAAAGAGTTAATTATTAGGCCAACCTGTTCTCTGCTTGATTTATTGCGTTTGCGTGAACTTGAATTGACCTCAACGGAGGCCTTGTGTGCTTGACTGATTTTGTGAGTTCACGGGTCACCGACCTGCCTTTCACCTTTGACCTACTAGCTAGCTATGCTAGCCGGACACTTGTCATTTCATCTCGCCACAAGCTAGGTTGAACACCAGCAACCGTGCGAGCTAAGACACTCTCTCTCTCTCTCTCTCTCTCTCTCTCTCGAAGCGGAGAGACGTTAGCTAACGATTCAGAGCTGACGTTAATTGTGTATCAGAGACAACATGAACTCGTGCGCGTGACTCGGACGAGCTAACGCTAGCTATTAAAGTTAGCCATTAACGTTAGCTATTAACGATAGCCCCCCTCAGACTGAAAGCGTCCTTCGGCGGCACAACTCGTCACAAACGTCACGGCTCACCCGCAGAGGTGTTGAGAAGTTTGACCTCATGAGTTCTCCACTTCCAGCCGTCTCTTCCCAGAACGGACCCCAAAATGTTGCGCACTCTGCGGGCAGCGACGGCCGCCGACGTGCCGCTGCGCAGCACCTGGGTGTGCATCGTCAAAGTGTCGCCATTTAAAACCTACAGTAGAGAAGAAAAATACCCTCACAGACCATTTCGTGACGTTATGTCAGCGAATCTGGTAGGAGTCGGAAGGCAATAACAGCGGGACAAATAGGTCCGCGGCTAAACTCTTCCGTAGGGGTTTTTAATATCTTTTGAGTTTGAATGGTTCCGCCCAAATATTTACAATATTAATTGCAAAGCAATGCGACTCTAACGGTTGTTGGGTTGCTTCCACATGGAACAAAACAGAAAATTTAGGAAGAATGTCAATTTTATGGTAAGTATGTGGGTGTAGATTGTGTATGTGTCCAAACTTCAACAAATAATCACTTAAGCTAAGGTATGCCCCCAAAAATGTATTTCTCCAGGAATGCATTTACCTTCATTGTAATGTTTTAAACTGTTTGTATTTTCGATCCCACATAATAAGTATATCGTCATATATTTGCATCTTATTATATTCGTTTGTATTTGTAAAAAACCTTTCTCTCAATTCATCCACACTGATTTAGTCCAAGTACTAACAATAGAACATTTAAAAGTAAATAAATATGTATATTCATATATTCTATCTCTTCTAACTCACAGCATATCATAAAATGAAGCCATAGACTAATAAATATTTAATAAATATTTGGTTTTCCTTATTGCTTCTCAAACGCCATACATGCTACTTTTATGCTATTGTTATTATAACTATTAGGATTATAACGTTGATTTATGTACAGCAAATGTGAGAACATGTGTTGCTTCACAAAAGGTCTCTCTTAAAATAAGAAACAATGGTCAAAGTAAATAAATAAACTGCCCATTTACTGGCTGACCTGAAGTAAAGTGCTCAGTGATGAGAGTAAATGACATTTAAATCAAATTACACCATCGAAGATCTCGTTAGATGGATTAGCAAAAGCAATACCTAAATCGATGACGTAACTCAATCGACACTCACAAACACACACGAGGAGAGACTCGCTCGCGCGCGTGCACGTACCACGCGCTCAACCGGCCCGAGCGAAAACTCCAGATTGTTTTCGTGCGTGTGCGCGCGCGTGACCCCCCCGCCCCCGCCGCTCGCGCTGTGACAAAAGCGTGCGCGTTTTAAGCGGGCGCTGACACCCGTCACGTGGAGCGCGCCGGTGAAAAAGGCCCGGGCCCCCGGGAGAGACGCGCAGCAGAGCGGCGGAGGGACCGGAGCGCAGCGGACGGGGAGGAGAATTCAAAACCCCGGCTCTTGTGCGCGCGTTTGAGCGGTGTTCCGGCGGCGAGGCAGGTCGAGAGTCCCTCCACCCTCCACCCGAATCCCCGCTTCGTTTTGGGTTCCCCCCCCCTCCCCGGATCGGAGAGAAGCGGTCCGGCACTATGGAGGATGTCTACCATTACACCCGCAGCCCTGCCTGGGAGGAACTGGTTAGTAACATTCAACAATGGATACTTTTCTCCTCCATTTTACTACGAGTCCGCGAAGCTTCGGCTAAAGAAAAGGAGACAACTCATTGCGGCGCACTAACGGGTCCAATGGCGAGTTTCTGAGCGTATTTTATACACTTTGGAGGTGTTTCATCCTCCGTAATATGCTGCGTTCCTGTGGCGTGTTTCCCTTCCCTGCTGCTGTGATTTGTGGGGACCCGAAACGGTTCCATTGTGTGGTGTCTACATGTCGTTGTTCATTTAAAATAATAATATAAAGTCACATGCACTAACAACGCGATTCCTCGGACTTTTTGGACATTTCGTGGTAACGTTTATTATTAAGAAGAGTAAAGAGGGACAGACTTCTGTTCTCTTCTTCAATTTATGATCAATATATATATATATATATATATATATATATATATATATATATATATATATATATATATATATATATATATAAATAAGACGGCATTATATTAGCCTATATCATATGTTGATTAGGTTTTGTGGTTGATGAAAACATCGCGAATAACAAAAAGTTCATTTGAGAAATAAGATCAGGTCAGTTCGGGTTCGGGTCAGTTCTTCAGTGTGTCGGTGTGAAACAGCCGCTAGGGTCTGCCATGCCGCGGACATATGTCCCCCGTAAACGCGGTGTGTGAGGCGGTCTTCAGACGCAACCGTCCGCCGCCAAGGAGGGACTGGAGGGGGTTGGGGGGATTGGGGGGGTACGTGGGTCTGTGTTGCGGAGCCCATCCCCACTGTGCCGCGACGCGCTACATCCCCAATGCGTCCACACAGCCCACGCGCACACGCGCACGCACACACGCACAGCAGGGAGAAAAACACACACACACACACACACCGCCGCCTCCGTGGTCAGCGCGAGATGACGGCGAAGAAAGACGCGTCGCAGCCGCTGAGCGTCTCTCGCCTCCCGGGGAGGAAGGGAGCGGCGCACCGGGCCCAGGCTTACCCCGATCGCTTCTGTCTCTCCCCTCGGCAGGAACCGGAGAAAGGGCCGGCGTCCGCGGCGGGGATCCATGCCCATGTGGTGGGGCCTGTCGCCGGCCCCGGTGCCGCGGACGAGTCGTCCGACAGCGACGCGGAGCAGGAAGGCCCCCAGAAGCTCATCCGGAAAGTGTCCACCTCAGGACAGATCCGGAGCAAGGTAAGACGGCCTGTCTCTCTGTCTGTCTCGGGCTCAAGTGGAAGTGGCTGTTTAAGGACCTTGCTGCAGGCCTTTGGCAGTGTCGTGTGTGTGTGTGTATGTGTGTGTATGTGGGGGGGTTGTTGTTGCCTGGAGGCTACTACTTTGCCCTGTGGGGAAAAAAAGCCCACGACTTGACTCATTTTTAGATGTTGCTGGGCGGAAAAAGTGTGATGTAACAAACCTGTTGCACCTTAATCTTTTACAGTTAAAAGTTTGTACCAACGGAGCACAACTTATTTGATAGTTCCTCCTTTCTTCGTGTAAAATGTCAGTTTCACATGAAAAGTGGTTTTAAATCAACTCGGATGATATGCTTTCAGAGATGTGGCCCACTTATCGTTCACACTGTAAATGTGTGCCGTCCTCCACACACCCAATAGATCCACTTCATTGTTGACATTCCTGCCTGCATTATTTAGCATGGAGGTATATTTAGATACTCGTCTGGTCTGGGATGTCTGGCCATACCTTTCGCTTGAAACCCCCCCGGTGGGACAAAGACCTTATCCCGCATGGCGGATTGAATCATCTTTCTTCTAATGCGTTTGTTAGCAGTTCTGTCAACAAATTGACATGTGATCTGTGATTAATAATAGATGACTAAATCTGTGATAGCATAATTATGTTGCACTCAGTCGAGCCTCCCCCAACGGCTGATATTATATACACAGTGTAAACACGTCCAGCGCATCACCGCCCCTCATCCGCTGATGCTTGGTTTTTTTTAACAGTAAGTTGATGTTTCCATGCGCACAGGGAACTTTAGAACCTGTCAAGTCATGTTCGATACGAGCCGAAGGGGACGGGTGGGGGGGGGGGATTATAGAGGGGGTGGCTGAGGAGCCCAGAGAGACTTTAATCTGTCTTGACAAACCACAACGCGCCACAGACGATGCTGCTAAGTCCACAGTATGAACACCTCCGCTGGGACTCAGTTGTGCTACTAAAAGGTATCAGAGTTGTCGCTTGGGTCAGCTGTTTTTTTTTTTTTCATCTGTGTGTGTCCGTGTGTGTGTGTCCGTGTGTGTGCGCTGAGCTACTAATGGATCATGCAGGCACTGACTCACTGAGTGTTGTTCCACTGGGTTGTTTGCTCAGTGTGTGTGTGTGTGTGTGTGTGTTTGGATACGCTTGGCCGTCACATTGTCCGTGTCCATCCCTCGGTGTCCACTATCTCTCTGGTCCTCTGGTTGCCACAAACAACCACCTCTCCCGCCCCTTATGGACGACACCCCCCCCCCCCCCCCCCCCCGCCAGGCAGCTTGTATTTTGTGAACATTTAGCCTGTGACAGAAACAAACTAACGCAGTACATGATGCAACGGAAATCTATGTGCAGCTAGCATTTCACCTTTTATAGCCACTAAAGAACCCACCATGGAAAATCAATATATTGGCAGCTGTGAGTGGTCGTTGTTGTTGTTGTTGTTGTTGTTGTTGTGGAACTGTGGGCGGAAGCTGAGATGAGATATCGGGCATGATTCATCGCTGCCCTGTCTCCTCTTGTCAGACAGACAATAATGGGATCCGACCACACATGGAGGGAATTTGATGCTCCATCATTTTGGGCACCAAACGAAAAAACATGCAAAAGCATCCGGTGGAGTCCGACCACGCAGCGAGGAGCAATAGTCCTTTTCCTTCCCTTCCGTCGTGTCGTCGCTCCGCTCGGTGTCCTCGGCTTATAGCCGGCGTACGAGCGTGTGACTAATGCCGGAGCCGTGCGATCGAAAGCAGAGCCGACTGGGAGCGTTAAATAACCCACATCAGGTGGCCGAGGCGGAGTCAGGCGGCGCTCAGGAGACGCACTTCCTGGAGTTTTCCTCCTGGGGAGGGCGCGTCCTAAAGAAGTGTGACGCGCCGTGATTTACATCTACGGAAAGCCAGGCAGGCGTTTTAGATGAAGACGCACATAACACAACATCCACACGCTGATCATTGCCCATTTCAAGACATAAAGCTCAAATAAGTGAGCCTGAGTAGGAGAAACAGTTTCCCAGAGCCTCCCTCAAAGTGTCGGTGCCTCTGCCCACGCCGATGACTTGTACTTCCGCTGGAGACAGCGTGGGCCTTTCTGTTCCCGAAAGGTCTCCACTTTAAGGAAACTATACTTAAGCGATGGTTTGATGGAATGAGACTCCAGCAAACACGACCGTACGAATGGGGGGGGGGGGTAGGGGGCATCTCTACTTCCCGCCCACTGCCTCGCAGAGATAGTAGCTGTGCATAATTATGTAGCATCACCCGACGTGGCGCTGAGGCGATGGGAAGCTGTCTCCTCGCTCCGTCCCGAAGCGCTGGCTGAATCGAATTAAGGCAATTGTGTGTAAATTGCGCGCTTGACACGTGTATAACTAACTGTGCATGCGGTCCGGTCGCACAAAGGGGATCACAGACAGCAGCACCACCGCTTCCCAACAGCCGGATTGCAATTTTCCCGTCACCTCAGCGGTGCGAATGGCGGCGCGAGAGCACAGGGCCGCAATTACGCCACGAGAGAGAGAGAGAGAGAGAGATTCGGCGCCTCAGTCGGCTCGGGGCGGATAAGCAAGCGTGTCTCCTTCACGGGGCCGGCTGATATCAGTCGGTTTAGTCTTATCAGTCATGGGGTTGAAATTGCCAGACGGGGGATCAAAGCGTCCTGAGAGACCCTGGTTCTGTAGCACGAAGGAGTTTCCATGTTGGAAAGGGAAGAGGAGCCAACATCAGCTCCCTCGGCACTACGAGGGGAGGCCTTTCATTCGGCACGTCCACTTTTAGCCTCCTCTGCATTCCAGAGGGCTTCTTAAGGGGTTGCCCCGGGTTTTGTTCCTTTTAAGAAATTGACATTTTGGCATGTACGCTTTTTTTTGTTTTGTTGCGGTCCATATCTGTCCGCTCGACATGTTGCGCCTTTATAAGGTGATAGTGTCTTCATCTAATTACTCTTAGTATTGGGGTGAAAGCATCTAAAGACACATTCTCCACTGTGTAGCTCTCATTCTCGGCCAACGAATACACTGCTTAGCAGAAAGACTGGAACCAAGGACTCCGTCCCAAATGAAGCAAATTCGCCTACCAGCCCGTCTTGTTTATTTGATCCATACAGTTTTTGGAGTCCCAGCCGGTTGCCTGGCAACCTCACGGTGACCAGAAGGCTCCAGTAAGTCACCGTGTCCTGGTAAGAAATAGGAACATAACCCGCTGGAGAAAAAAGACACACACACACTTAAGTTGTTGTTTTGGATTAAATTCGGTTGACCGTAAACATCCGCAAGCAGAGACGAGACTCAGGACCCAGCAAGCATTGGACAGAACATGGCCTCTGTATCCATCAGAGGGGGCCACAGACTACGGGAGTGATTGATCGATTATGAGAACAGCAAACATCATCGCTCGTGTTCCCATTTCACAGAAGGATCACGGGCTTTTAACGCGGGTGGAGGATGGTGGCGATCGCTTCAACTCACAATCCTGATATTAAGGACAACAATTAAGCCAACCAGAGAGGCAGACGGAATGTCAAGGATTTCGTTCTTTTTTTTTTTTTTTTTTTACCGGATTAATTAGATAGAAACCTCAGCGAGGGCCAGAAGGGGCCCGGTAATTGGTTTAGGAGCTGTGAAGCAAGGCGGAGAGGAGGCGGCACCGCCGGAGCGGCGGAGCCCACCGGTGGTTCTACTGAGCCCGAAGCCTCTACCGAGACTCGCCGTGGTGCCTCCCAGGGAACTCCTGCTCCGCTCTTATCCACCAGCCACAGCTGCGGCACTCATTTGAACCGCATTCACCTTTCTTCATTGTGTAAGTCTGTGTGTGCGTGTGTGTGTGTGTGTGTGTGTGGTGCGCGGGGCTCAGGTTACTCGTTGCTCTCTGGCACAGGACTCGCTCCGCGTCTCGCGAATTAGCAGCAGAGAGGAGCGGTGCACGGAGGCAGGAGGAGGGACTATTTATAGATCACTTCTGGCCTACTTGGCAACAGGAAGGAGATGAAGACAAGGAAAGGAACTATGGAGGCCAAGGAGGGACAAAGTAGAAAAATAGGACATTCAACTAGAGCAAAGTCAGTTGGGCGGGGAGGGTTTTAGTTTGACTTCGGTGGCTCAGAGGGTGAAAACTTTGTATCGGGACACTTTTTTGCGACCTTGAAGTTAATACAACGGCGTTTGTACGCTGTCACGGAATCATTTGTTGACCAGACATTTTGGAGCCGTAACGTTACGTGAACACCACACGCCACAGCCGAGCATTCACTGTCCGACAATCACCCGAAAGCAAGAATATAGAATCTTTTCAGACATGCTGCATCATTTTATGATGCTCCATCACAGATCCGTGGGAGAACAAATGTGATCATTTAAAAACGCATTGATGCTGAATGGAACAGAGAAGCTGATCACAGGGAGCTGATATTCTCTGCAGGCTCCATCGTTCATCTCCACAAAGTCCTTGAGCATCACCGTTTTCTGGCCCTTTGTGCTCATTTTTCTGTCTCTACTTGTTTTGTAATTGTTTCGGTCCGTTTGTGGTTATTTTGAGTCCCTTTGTAGTCACAGGAGTCTCTTTGAGGTTGATTTGCACTTTTTCAGACACCTTGAGAGTCTCTGAGCTTTTTATATTCATTCCGAATCTCAGAGAGGTTGTTTTCCATCTCTTCGGGGTCTTTGACCTGGTGACTGGGTGTAATGTTGATATAAATTGTTGATGTATTTTGTATTTCAGTCCCACTTTGATTGTTGCGGAGAAGCAGCTCAGAGTCCTTGTAGGGTAGTGAGTATTTAGGTATTTCTCCTTAATCCTGCGCAGGAATTTGGTCTCCAGGCCGTCCTCGAGGAACGGAGAGCGGGGAATTGACGTAGGCAGAGAATTTGCAGTGTGCCCTCTTCCTGTTGTGTTTATTTCCCTCTGTGGTCATCTATGTCTTAATGACTTGGGCTGGTAAGAAGAGGGGGCCGGGGGGGTCGGGGGAGGGGGGGGCTCTAGGGGGGGTCTGGACCTTCTAGCAACATAGGAAATAGAAGAAGTATTCTCAGACTCGCTTGTCACCGGCGCTCCCCGAGAGGTGGAGGTTCGCTGCTTGAATCCGCTCCTACCAATCCTCCGTCTGCCCGTGTGTGTATGTGTGTGTGTGTGTGTGTGTGTGTTTGTGACACTGAATTTAAAGTAGTGCTTACTTGTAAAGATGGACCAAGAGAACTACTGCGATTATAAATGTAACAGCATTTAAAAGTAGTAAAATGAACAAAGGGATACGTGTTAAATAATCCCTATTTGACCCACAAACTGCGGTGAAATGAAAAAAGCTTCCATGTTACATAATAGAGAGAATAATGAGATGTATTCCGCTGTGCTAATGCTACTCATTTCTGCTAATGGGATTTACATCAACAAAATCAGGGACTTTCTACGCTGCAAAGAAGCGCAAAGACGGGAGCTTCTTCCAGCGATTGATGGCGTGATGAATGGCGGCGGTTTTTAAAGCTTCATCCACTGTGCAACGCGAGTGTGCGTGTGCATACAGTGTGTTTTGAGTTGACACAGCTGGTGGGCAGGATGTCGGCGTTGGGCCCCTGTCTCTGTTTGTAATTCTCTCCTCAGAGAGCAGCTTTCTTTTCGCTATAAATAGCCTCGATATACGCGAAATGTTTGTGTGTGTTTGTGTGTGCATGAGTGTGTGTGTGTGTGTGTGTCTACAGAGAGAATGATGCTCTTCCACCTGTATGTGTGTGTTTTACCTTGTCCATGTCTACTGTTCCATGGTCAGTGTATTTGCTCTGTATGCCGAGTGTGTGTTTTGTGTACGTTAATGTGTGCAAGATGACGGCGGCCATAGTGGTGATGAGTTTGTGTTTGTGTACACACACACACACACACAGGCTCTAAAGCAGATCTATATCTTAACGGTGCATTTCTATTTTTCTCTCATTCTTTTAAAGTTTCTAATATATTAATGTAGATAAACGTCTGCGCATTCGGTTGTTGCATGCACACAAAACAGACCTTCGTCACGCCCTCACTCTTGTCTGACATGAACGTTGTTTGTTTGCCACCGCTTTGCATTGTGGGATATTTTAGCGTACCAAATACAGCTCCGTTCCTTTGTGTGAGCCCCGTCTCTCTCGCCCTGCGGCAGCTACGCGGCGTCCTCAGCCTCGCTCTCACAGCGGCCATGAAGTGTGCCCGATGTGCGGCGGAATATTCATGGAGCCGCTACGATACGACGGCGGTCTGTTTTTAGACCCTCCGACTTGCGTTAGTCGAGTTCCTCTGAGTTCAACAGGTGGCCGAGGCAGCACGAGCCGCCGATCCGGTCCGTGTGTTTGTAGCGCTCCAGAGCACTGACGGGTAGTGTGTGTGTGTGTGTGTAAAGGGTTTGCTTTCTTCTCCCGTCTTTGGCCTATTCCTTTTCTCCCACGCATGAAATCGCTGCTCAGATTCACACACACACACACACACTCACACTCGTATAAGCGGCAGGTTTCCTTCGGAGTCTGACTGACGCCGCGTGTTATTTTCTGCTGCAGCTTCTCAGCGACGGCTTCTAAGTTGAGATGAATTCTTGTGCGTCTGTTCCCTGCAGACGAGCATCAAGGAGGGACTGCTGCTGAAACAGACCAGCTCCTTCCAGAGGTGGAAAAAGCGTTACTTCAAACTGAGAGGCCGGACCCTCTATTACGCCAAGGACGCCAAGGTGAGTTCCCCAAGTGTTCACAGGTCGAACACGCACACACGAGCCGGACAAATGCCCTCACGGCTTTGTGTCGATCCTCAGTTTAAGTCCTTTAGTCGGTAGCGGCGGATATATTTCCAGGTATTTAGCAGAGAAAGCCAGCGTGTGATAGTACACCAGAGCACTATAAGCCGCAGCTGTTTAATTACCAGCTCATTTTAAATACAATTTAAATCCCCAGAGAGGCAACTTGTTTGCAACCAGCTTCACACAGTAGACGAGTCGTGACCGGACATTACAACAAATAAATAAAAACCTAAAGTGCCATAAAGTATTTAAGGGCCATTTTTGTTCTGGACCTTTTACGCTTGTTGACATCTCTTTCCCCTTTGCCTCTAATCTTCCTGGTCCTCCATTGTGTGTGTGTGTGTCTTCACGCACACCAGTCCGGCACCGCCCTGGCGCGCTGGCAGGAGCGCGCGCTGCGCCGGGTGTCCAGGAGTCGCGTGTGCTGGCGAGTTCTGTCCGCGTGCTGGACGGGCGCGGGCCGCTCCCCCCCACCTCTGGGCACCGGCGGATCTGAGGAAGGCCTTGTGAGAATTCGGGTCAGCGCAGCGCAGCCAGCCGTTCCCCGCCAAACCATTAGTGCTGCATGGTACCATATAGAGCTGCTGGGCCCCAGCGAGGTTCCGGATCTGGACATGTTGGACACTGCGTCCTGGGTCCCCCATATGGGGCGCTTTGTGTAGCACATACATGTGTGCAGCTCGCACTCTCTCGACGGCCCTGCTGGGAGAATGAAGAAAATAAATAAGAAGAATAAAGCACTTTGACTTCTTTGCTAAGGAGTCATTTTCCGACCGGAACCTCGCGCGTTCTCTCGGTCACGGCCGGACAGGGACGTTCGTCTCCGTAGATAAGAGCCCATTCCCCGCATGTCCGTCCCCCCCGGGCGTCCCCGGGGGCGGCCCGGCCGCCTGTGCTGCCCTGCGCTTGGGACGCCTGACCTCCTCATCGATCCATCGGTGAGGCTACATCTCAGCTCCTCCCCTCGGAAACAACAGTAGGCCATATGAGGAGGAGGAGGAGGAGGAGGAGGAGGAGGAGGAGGGAGGCTTGTTGAGATGCAGCCACTGAGCGAAAGCTCTGGATCCATGAGTGGAAGAGGGTCTGGGCGCTTGCCTTTGTCCACCATTCACTGTCAGCTTTCATTACAGCTTCCCTCGGGACAGTGCAGTGTGTGTGTGCGTGTGTGTGCGTGTGTGTGTGAGTGTGTAGAGTGGTGGGGTGAGTGAGTTAGAGGAAAGAAAAGAACCAAAGGATGTTATCGCCCCCCCACATACATGCGCACACGTGATGCGACAGCATAGAAGCCGACAGCGTTGTGACGAGTGCGTGCAGTGTGTGTGTGTGTGTGTGTGTGTGTGTGTGTGTGTGTGTGTGTGTGTGTGTGTGTTTGTTGACATGCTGTTCATACTCAGGCCCTCTTGGCTGACACTCCATGCACACATTGACAAGCACTTGTAGGCATATGTGGGACTGCCGAGGCACATGCTCCCTCCACGCACACACACACACACACACACACACACACACACACACACACACACACACACACACACACTTTGGCTGGTGTCCCTCTGCAGCGAGGCCCGGGGAGAGCGTCATCAGCCGGGCATTCCCTTGACAGCTGCAGCAGCTCACTCCTCCCACACACACGGACACACACGGACAGACACACACAGTCCTTTGCCGGCTCGGCCTTCTTGGCCCCGCGGGAGGGAGGCGGGAGGGGGGGGGGGAGGGGGGGTGGGGGCGTCCCGGCCAGGATGCAGGTTGTGCTGAAGCGCATTAACGGGCAGAAGAGCCTTTTCTTCAGTACTATTCCACCTTAAGAACGAGCTGCTAACGAATCCGAACTTTTGAGAAGTGGAAGGAATCGTAGGAATAGAAGGCTGGAGAAGAATCCCCTCCTTGTTGGTCAAATTGGAGTTTGGCGAAATATTTTCTTCCACAGGCTCGTAGTTGTGACATTAAAAGTCAGATGTGATAGATATTTTCTCTTATTCTCTTATGAGTACCGGACCGTACGGTCAGTTGCAGCATATTCCGGGTAATGAGGGAAATGTATTGGGCGAATCTCACTGTACAGCTCAAAAGTACACTGCAATATGTATATGAACACATAATAAGCGCTGATGCTATTAATATGAATTATTTACAGCTTGTGTAAAAACATCCAAAAAATAGACCTACCTATTAGTGTATGCAACTCTAAAAGGTGTAAAACTGTAAGAAATCAAGGCTGTCAATTATCTTTTTTACTTTGCCTTACATTCAATATGGGATAATGGTCAAAAAAAAAAGCGGTTTATAATTGCATTACAGGATTATAACAGGCTACCGAGTTTAAACATTCACCATAACATGCAAGGGTCAAAATAACTCCTTTATTTTGCATACATTATACATTATACTCATTTACTGTTGTTTAAATATGTGGGAAGTGGTGCAGTATTTCTAAATGCTTCTTTGCTTCCATCTGCTGCTGATACGCTCCACCTGTTCATTTAAGGCTGCTTTGCTCTTCATGCCCTGATACACGTTAAAGACCTAACAGCCTCGCTTGAAGACTCGGCGCCTCGGAGGCTCATTCTCTCTCTCCTCTCTTGTGTTCCTCTCCGTTCTTCTCTGGGGTCTCCTCTCTTTTCTGCAGTCCCTGATCTTTGACGAGGTAGACCTGTCGGACGCCAGCGTTGCAGAGTCCAGCACAAAGAATGTCAACAACAGCTTCACGGTGAGTTCATCTCTTCCCCTTTGAAGAGATGTAATGTCCCTCCGTCACATGGGACGCTGCGGCTGTTTGCAGCCCCCGGCGGTGCTTCTCATGCAGCATGTTGTCACGTGCTGCTGGTCGGGAGACGGCCGATGCTGCCGCGAATGCACCGGGGGAGGGGCGGTGTGAGGGGGGGGTTTAGCGTGAGCCGCCTGAGCAGGCGCGCGAGTGTAGTGAGCAATGTGGATAAAAACAGACAGTGGGAGTGCCAGTGGTGCCCCGTCCTTTCTATAAACGTCCCTCCCTTGGTGGTGCTATAATAAGAAACAGGCGGGGGGGGGGGGGGACGAGGAGGCATGCAGGAGAACGGGGCCCAGAGGAGAGCGCGCCGCTATTTTTAGCAGCGCCTTGAAACACTTCACCGAGCGCCCGGGCTGGCTTAGCGTCTGCCATTTTCATAAATAAGATTACAGCGGGCCTGCTGCACGTGCACGCGCCACGACTGCACGCGCCACGTGCGTGCAGTCGTGACTGCGGCGGGCCCTTTGTTGCCGGGGTGGATGAGCGTGGCGTGAGAGAAGCGTGGCGAGAGAAGAGGGGGTGAGGAAGGAGGGAAATAATTACCTCAGGGAAGGAAGCACAGAAGCAAACGTAAGATTTGAGGAGAAAGACGGGGATGACGCCATGATGATGGATGGCGAGTGAGACGCGGCCATCCGCCGTCGCCGTGAGAGGAAATCCTGCAGTGATGTCACACGGCCGCTGACTGCGCTCGCGCACGGGGAAGAGAGGAGCAGAGGCGAGACGGATGCGGAGGGGAAGAGTGGGGAGAGGAGATGAAGACGGGACGGGCGAGACACACGGAGAGGCAGCGGTGAAACGTAAAAAGGTAACGTCTCGTGGCGAGCAACACGCGCACGGATGCAAAACCTCTGTGCTGCACAAAGCCGGACGCAGTCACGCACAGCGGCATGCTTCGCCGCTCAGGTTGTGTGGTCACGACTGCGGGGGGGGAGAGGGAGGGGGAAGGGGTGGGGGGGGCTGCAGAGGTTGCATTGAAGGGCTTTGCTCCGTCCGTGCAGACCCATCAGCACCAGGGATGCTGGCGGCCTCCTCCACCCAGGGCGGTGTGAGAGGTGGTGCTCAGCGGTGTAGGAGCTCTGCAGACGTCGGTGTTGTGTAATGACTTGGGCTGGTAAGAAGAGGGGGCCGGGGGGTCGGGGGAGGGGGGGGCTCTAGGGGGGTCTGGACCTTCTAGCAACATAGGAAATAGAAGAAGTATTCTCAGACTCGCTTGTCACCGGCGCTCCCCGAGAGGTGGAGGTTCGCTGCTTGAATCCGCTCCTACCAATCCTCCGCCTGCCTGTGTGTGTGTGTGTGTGTGTGTGTGTGTGTGTGTGTGTGTGTGTGTGTGTCGGTAAACAGTGACGGGTGTCCCTCATTATCGGTTCAGCTTTGGTGGTTCCCTCTTCACCAAAAATAAGAGCTGATGAGGCTCGTAATTAAATGTTCTCATTGTTTAGAGAAGAGGATGTTGATCAAAGAGGCCACTTGTCACTTGTCATTACACACACACACACACACACACACACACACACTCATCTGATATATTCAGCTCTGAAGGTCAGTCATCAAGAGAGGTTTTCCACACTCGAGGGATGCCTAGAGCCATTTTTGGAAACAGCCGTTCCTGTTTCCCCTGGCAACCAAGCTTATCACCATCCTCCGTTCCAGACACGAGACACGCGCATAGAAAGACACACAGCGCGCCAGCAGAGGCACGGTGATGCACATCCAGAGGCATCGATCTGCGTACGTTTGCTAACACACACACACACACACACACACACGCGCTGCAAGTTTAATTTTAATTAACAACTGACCAAAACATGCAATTCTCTTCAAAGAGAGTCAGTCAGTTTCAGTAATTTGGGAGTCGCTGTCTCCACTCACTCAAAAACAAGGAGGAAGAATGCTAATGTGATTAGCGATAATGTCAAGGGAGGGTACGGAAAGGGCAATAATCACACCCACGCAGACACACACACACACACACACCGCTGTTCACGTATTATTACCAAAAAGATCACTTTTGACTGCATCGTAGTTCTAGTATCTTAGTATTTCCAACTTATATTAGAGAAACAACAGGTGCCGTCACATTCCCTCGACCTCTTCCCCGAATGGCGTAATTACTAAAAGGCTTAAGCGGCATAAAGTCCGCACAGGACCGACTTTGTCTGCGATCGCCTTTTTTTCCTGTTTTCACCCTCGGTTTAGTCAGCGTGGGTTCGATCAATGGAAGCTCTGTGCTTTGTGCGTTTAGCCGGAGCGCTGGTCCGCGTTGTTTCCCACAGAGCCGCCTGTGTTCGCCTGGCGATCCGCGTCCTCGCCGACCTCGCAGGAAGCGCGTGAGACGCTCCTGTTTTTCAAGCTTTTCTTCTCTAGAAAAACGCAGCTCGTGTACTCGAGTTCGGTCTGGCGGCGACGCGAACCAGATGCTTGTGACTTCCACAGCAGATGTGTCCTGAACGCCACAACGTGCACGACACACTCATGCACGCTGCACTAACACACACACACACACACACACACACCTGCCGAGGCCTCAGGTGCTGCTGGTCTAACCGGGCGGAGAGGAGAGAGAGTCTCCCTCCGCATCCTTCACAGGAGGGAGAACACAATTTCCTTCTCACTCGTTCACTCCGTTTGTCGTCGACTGTAACGGATGTGCGTTTGCTCTGCAGGATGTGTGGATTACACAGTAAGACCTTTATTCAATTACGCCAAAATGGGTGTAATTGAAGAATAGGACGAGCCGGCGCCGCGGCCTCAAATGACGGGGAATAGTTTTGTTGAGAAATCAATGAGCGTCAGAAGAGGAAACGCAGCACAAAGTGGCTCTGACAATAAACAGACAACTGAACGACGCCACGTTTTGATTCACACATTCACACAACTCACTTTGCCTTGAAAAATCAAAGGGAATTAGAGACCTTTTCGGTCCTCGGTAATAGTTCTCTTGACATTTAAAAGAAAGTGTGCATCTAATGTCAAGATGGAGAGAATGTGTTTCTTCTGCTCCACTGAAACACCACTTTACTTTTACTTACTTACTGAAATTCACCAGCCGTAAATGTGGATGAACGCGCTCTGTCGCTGTAAAATGGTTCAAATGGAAGGTGCAGCACCAATAACACATTCATAACACACAATGCTGCTCACCAGCAGGGTTTCATTCAAACCAATGCTTCTCTGAAGGGACATTAAACTGGATCGGGCTCTTAGCGTTTTCTGAGGCGCTTCGCCTGTCAGCACATATCTGGCTCAAAGCAACATGAAGGGCGGGGGGGGGGGGGGGCTGGAGCGAAGGAAAAAACTAACTGAAGAAGGTGTTAGGAGATGAGTGAGCAAGAGTTAATGAGGGAGAGAGAGAGAGAGGGGGAGGGAGGGACGGGGCTTCTCGCCCTCTCTCTCTCTCTCTCTCTCTCTCTTAAAGAGCGAGTCGATCGCTCGCTCCTCTCAGTGGCACCGCCGGCAGAGGAGGAAGCCACCGGGGAAACTCATCTCTCTTAGGCACAGCTATTCGTCTCCGTCTCTTACCCCTGCACTCCCCCCCCCCCCCCCCCCCCCCTCGCTCACCCTCCAGGTGATCACTCCGTTCCGTAGGCTCATCCTCTGCGCCGAGAACAGGAAGGAGATGGAGGACTGGATCAGTTCGCTGAAGTCCGTCCAGTCCAGAGAGCATTACGAGGTAGGAAGCCCTTTTCCAAATCGAGTGTGTCTGTGTGCGTGTGTGTGTGTCTGTGTCTCTCGGAGCGGGGGACAAGGACGAAGTGATCGGCATGAGCAATAGACCTGTCTTCAGAAGTTGTTAATGCCGAAGCGGCACAGCGGAGACGCCGGGCAGCGATGCAGCACGGCAGCATCGGCACCGCGACGGGCAAAAAACACACGCGGGAAGACAGTTAGGCGGCTTTGATTTGGGAGGGAAATGTTATATAACAAAACCCATCCCCTCGCCCCCCCTTTTTACTGCACTGCAATGCAGCAGCCCCCCCCGCGCGCACACACCCCAGCCAACACAACAAGTCAACACCACAGCCTTTTAACCACCGGGCTCTCGTCAGAAGTCTCGAGTGCTACGAGCACCTGCTGCAGTTCCACCTATGGAGCGGCACCTGAATGCTGCGCTCCCCCCTCCCCCTCCTCCCGCCTCCTCCCCCCCAGCCCCCTGTCTCCGCGCACTAATGTATAGAAGCATCCAATCCCCCCCCAGCGGAGCAGGTGTTGCTTCTGTGACATCACGGAGCAGCAGCGCCGCCTCGACGCTCCTTTGTGGCTCCGTGTCGAGTTGTTATCATATAAACAAAGGGATGGATGGACCGAATGTGGAAATGTGTTGACTTGTTGAATCATTTGTAATGCTTGTAATTATAATGGAAACGGGAAATAACGGTAATATTCAGTAATTTGTAAGGAAAGCAAAGCAGGGATAAAAAAAACACTAATCTACTCTGAAATCAATTTCCCGTAGACAACTTCTCGTTGTTTATTTATTAACTGTTTTTCACCAATGACTTCAGCTAACTGTCGTGTTCATTTAGACAAAGAGGACATCAGGGAGCCGTCTGATAGCACTTTGCATCTTTACTGTCATACTGTTTAACTCATTGTGATACACTGTGCTTGCCTTTCTGTGAATGTCATCCCGGTGCTGCCAACCTGTTTTAACCTCTCCTTTGCCAGACGGCACAGTTTAATGTGGAACATTTCTCAGGGATGCACAACTGGTACGCCTGCTCCCACGCACGGCCCACCTTCTGCAACGTGTGCAAAGACAGCCTGTCCGGGGTCACGTCCCACGGCCTCTCCTGCGAAGGTACACACACACACACACACACACACAGACGCCGACGCCGGGGTGTTGTTTTTGTCGGGCGCGTCGCACTCTCCGTCCACGCGCTTCTGAGTCACACTGAGGGTTAGATAAGTCGTTGACTCACGCTATTTAAATTTCCTTTGTCATGTTTCTCCTCGTACGTTTTAACGGATCGTGTGAATGACGCCACGTCTTCTCACCTCCTCTGTGAAAGAGGCCGGGGGGCGGAGGGGAGGAGGGGGGGGGGGGGGTCTGTGTCAGGCAGCACACCTTAATGAGCACCATCGGCCTCCTCGTAGTTTAGCGAATGTTCCCCTGTGAGCGTGTGCACGTGTTGTTGTCGTTGTTGTTGTTGTGCGTGCACGTGCTGCTCGTCACCCTCCGCGACTGACGGGGGACGCGGTGGCGGAGCATCTTCCTTTAGTTCGTCGCGTTTTGATGAAGTGCAGCTCGGCACTAGATGACATACCTAAGAGCAGAGAATCAGCGGGGACGCCCGCTGCGTTCGCCCCCGGGGGGAGATGCCCCCTGGCTGGAAAGGGTTGCGGCCTGCTGAGGAGACGCAGCGAATGGAGCGGGGGAGGGAGGAGGGGGAGGAGGGGGTTCTCTCTATGAAACGAGGAGAGCGGACGGTTTCGCAGCAATTACTCTGCTTAAATTTCCCTTTCGATTTCTTGGTGGCCGTTCGGGATTGATTTGCGCTACCTAACCACACACACACACACACACACACGCACACGCACAGACTCACACACACACAGACACACAGACCTCTGTCTCCATTTCGTTCTCAACACAAACACACCGTGTGCGACGCACAATGTTTTCCTGCAGTCTGCCTGCGTAGCTGCGAGGCCATTAGCAGGCGGGCGTATCATGTCCTCTGAGTTCTCCTAATGCTCTGCTAATGCTCCCTAACAGCATTTAGCGGTGGACTAAAGTGAAACATCAATTGTTGCTCCCGGATATGACTCTGATTTAGTTTGTGTATCTGCGCAGACTAATGATAATGTGTGTGTGTGTGTGTGTGTGAGTTTGGGTGGGGTGGTTGGAAGCAAACAGACATCACTCACTCTGCTAAGTGCCTCGTCCTTAATGAAGAAAGCGGGCGGGAGCAATCGGCATCTTCCATCCGTCTCCCGAGGAGCCGCTCGGGCCTCGTTTGCAAAACGACGTTTAAAATACATTGAAGTCAGATGTGTGAGATGTTGGCGTCACAGTGGCTGGCGCCCCCCCAGCGTGTGCCGGTTGTGACGGGTCGTTTAGCAGGATCTCTGTTTGTCGTCATTATTATTTCTTCAACCGCTTCTGAAGGAATAGTTGTAAATGTTTTGGGATACAGTGATGATGGAAATGAGCACGTGAGCACTTCTGAGGTGTTGCTTCGCCGCATGGCTGTTTACCTTTGGACCGAGTCGGGCTAGCCGTTACCCCCCCAGCTTCCAGTATTTGTGCTAAGCAAATGACCGTCATCGTCTTAAAAAAAAACAAAAAAACCAGTAGCATAAAACTGCTGCGACTTCCAGACGACTGAAACGGACCGCGTGTTGACTTTGTGTTTTTCAGTGTGCAAATTCAAAGCACACAAGCGCTGCGCCGTCCGAGCCACCAACAACTGCAAATGGACGACGCTGGCCTCCATCGGGAAGGATATCATTGAGGATGAGGATGGGGTAAGTTTGTATTGTAAGAAGGAAGAAGGAGGGACGCGGAATATGTTGGAATCAGTTTGCTTTTACTCCACTTGCTGTCGGCTTAATGTGTGTCGGTAGAAGAGGAGCGATCTGGAGCCCCCCCCCCCCCCCCCCCCCCCCCCCCCCCCTCCGGGGTCTTAAACCGTGCGTTGCGTTGTGTTGAACCTCCAGATCGCCATGCCGCACCAGTGGTTGGAGGGCAACCTGCCCGTCAGCGCCAAGTGTGCCGTGTGCGACAAGACGTGTGGCAGCGTGCTGAGGCTGCAGGACTGGCGCTGCCTCTGGTGCAAAGCTATGGTGAGACATCTGCGGCGCGCGCAGCACGCCGACTTGCATCGCAGCCAAACGTCTGGAGGCCAAGCGGCTTATTATTTCTGTGTTTTCTTTCGGTCTTTGTTAAATTGATCCACGTCTGCTGTTGCTCCTTCAGGTCCACACGGCCTGCATGGACCTTTATCCCCGCAAGTGTCCTCTCGGTCAGTGCAAAGTCTCCATCATCCCGCCCACGGCCCTCAACAGCATCGACTCTGATGGTAGGCCCCCCCAACCCCCCGCCACACACACACACACACACACACACACACACACACACATTTATACCACGGTGACTCACTCAGAGGGTCAGAGGTTGATGCCGGACGGCACCTGTGAGCAAACGTTACATTTCGGAGATGAACAATTGAGATTTCAGTCCAGTCAGACGGCCAATGTCTCCTCCGTGAGCTTTGACCTTCTGCCGTCCGGCGTGGAAGGACAGCGGTGATTCACCGCCGTCCTGCAGGCACACAATGTCCCCTTTTTTTTCTCCACAGCCCAGTTTTTGTCAAACCGCAGGAGAACAGAAAAGAAATCTGTTTTTATTATTCTCTCTCTGTGTGAGGACATCAAACGCATACTTTCTTTCTCACTTCCTGTTGGTCACATCAGAGGTAGTCGCCCGCCACCGGTGTTAGTTCCAGGAAATTGCCAGTTTCATGCATGGCAAGGTGGTTAAAAATAGCCCTATATGACAAGGCAGCACACTGGAGGCTTAAAATAGAACCTCTGCAGGCGACACGTGTGCCAGAGAGGAATGATGATAGGATGAAGGAAACGGACACAAACGTTGGTCATCGTGTAATATTTTGTAGAAATACGCAGGCATTTAATATTCTTTATTTGATTGGGACAGTGCATGTTCATGGACAAGACATGGGTTACATGCACGTAAACATGCCGGATTGTAGCCAAAGGCTAACTTCCATCCGGAGTCCCACGAGATAGGATCACACAGCGCACGAAACACTACAAATAGAAAAATGTACAGTCTATTCATAAATGAGCTAAATCCGATATACAATAATCCTAAAAGACTAAAATCAATTTCACAAACACTTAACGGCGTAACAACGTAAAAAAGGATAAAACCTACATATTATGTCACCTCATCTAGGTGAGGATGTGAGTTTGGTCCTGCTGTTAAAACCCATTTTAGATGTAGATCAGCACCTGCAGGACCGACTCAGACAAGCATGCGTGATTGAATTACTGTTACGGAAGAAAAGAATATACACAGAATATATACTTTGTCTCGCTCTCTCTTTGTCTCCTTCTCTGTCCCTGTGTGCGTGTCCTCACGTTCCTGGACCCCCCTCTGCCCAAATGCAGGCTGGGAAGGGGGGGGTTGGTTGTAATTTGCTGAGAGGCAGACAGCCGCATGTGCAAGGGCGCTGTGACTCCCCTCCCTTCCTCCGTCCTCTTACAACCCTCCCGCCTCCCCTCCCTCCCTCCCTCCCTCCCTCAACCTGTCTGTTACCGACAACATGCCAGAGAGAGAGAGAGAGACAGAAAGGGGGAGAAAAATAGATGGCAAAAAGAAGACAGGAGGTGTAGGATGAAAGGAGACAGTGTGTGTATATGTGTCTGTGTGTGTGTGTGTGTGTCTGCCCTGCTAGGGAGGAAACGCGTGTTTTTGGCATGTGCTGCGCTGCCGTGCATCATTACCTCCGTCTGAGCGCACACGCAGACACGCAGGGGTCAGTCGCTGCGTCCAGCGCTGCTGCTGCCGGGGGGAGGGGACATTATTTATGAAGACAGACATGACAGAGACATCGTTTCACATGTCCCGCCCCACCGCCTGTTGTGCTCAGAGAATTCAACAGGTCTCCCCCCTCCCTGCCCTCTTCTCCCCGCAGGCTTCTGGAAGGCCACCTGTCCCCCGTCCTGTGCCAGCCCCCTCCTGGTCTTTGTCAACTCCAAAAGCGGAGACAACCAGGGGGTGAAGTTCCTCCGGCGCTTCAAGCAGCTCCTCAACCCGGCTCAGGTCTTCGACCTGGTCAACGGGGGGCCGCACCTCGGGTGAGGAAGACAACGCGTCTGTGGACACGCGCATGCACGGCATTTAAGAGGTTAATAAGCGTGTGTGTGTGTGTGTGTGTGTGTGTGTGTGTGTGTTGTCAGTCTGCGCCTGTTTCAGAAGTTTGACAACTTCCGCATCCTGGTGTGTGGCGGCGATGGCAGTGTGGGTTGGGTCCTGTCCGAGATCGACAAACTCAGTCTTCACAAACAGGTAAAGCGGAAGGACGACTTTTAACAACGTTCGTTAGATGTGATGCGTCTTTGGCTGTTTGCCTCAGATCACAAAAAGCCACACGCGTACAGTATGAAACACACACACACACACTAAGGCGTGGAGCCCGATGCCCCACCGACCCTGTGCACGTGTTTCAGTGCCAGCTGGGGGTGTTGCCCCTGGGGACGGGCAACGACCTGGCCCGGGTGCTCGGCTGGGGCCCGTCGTGCGACGACGACACCCAGCTGCCGCAGATCCTGGAGAAGCTGGAGAGGGCCAGCACCAAGATGCTGGACCGCTGGAGCATCATGACCTACGAGATCAAGATCCCACCCAAACTCAGCTGCCCCGCTACGCCCGAGGGAGCCGAGGACTGCCAGGTACTCACGGAGCGGGGGGGGGGGGGGCGTTGTCTCCAGACAGGAAGAGGGAAAAAAGGGAGCCGTGACTGGTGACGTGGTGCGTGGGAATGAAGACGTCTTTTGTTTTTTTCCCTCCAGTTCCACGTTTCCGCCTACGAAGACTCGGTGGCCGCTCACCTCACAAAGATCCTCAACTCGGAGCAGAACTCCGTGGTCATCTCCTCTGCCAAGTAGGTGCTTTCACCACAGCAGCACGGTCCTGTCACACACGATATACACTTAAAAATGTAAATGTAAAAATCACACAGTGACAACGTCATACGGTACATCGAACCGTCTGTCTATCTATTTATTTCATTATTTGCACACGATTCATAATGAAATAGGAAGCGTTATGAATGGGGATCAAAACATTTCGTTACATAATAAAGTTCACTGAGGTTGAAGAGTTGAAGATAAAAGGACAGCGTAAAGTGCTGGTGTGACCCGGAAGTCGTCTTTTGTTGGCCGTGCGTTGTTTTGTACACTAATGTCTTCTTCCTGTTGTTTAGGATCTTGTGTGAAACAGTGAAGGATTTTGTTTCCAAAGTGGGGAAAAGCTATGAAAAAAGTACAGACAACAGTGACGAGTGCGACACCATGTCTCTCAAAGTAAGCCCCAGGGACCACGCCGTCAGCATCCATCACTGGCCCCGCCCCCTCTATGTTACATCCCATCTAAACGCTTGTTCCCTCCAGTGCGCCATCCTGAATGAGAAACTGGACTCGCTCCTCCAGACACTGAACTCAGAGAGCCAGGCTCTGCCTTCCCTCACCCACTCCACTCCTCCCATCGTGGAGGAGGAGGACGAGGAGGAGGAGGAGGAGGAAGCCAGCGAGGAGAGCCTGACGGAGCTGAAGGAGAAGATGGAGGAGGAGGAGACGGAGAAAGGATGTGGAGGGGCGCCGCACCAGCTGTTCAAAAGCAGGGAGCAGATGATGCTGCGGGCCAACAGTCTGAAGAAAGCCCTGCGGCAGATCATAGAGCAGACCGAGAGAGGTAACGCACACCCGGTTGTCATGGAAACCACGTGGGTTTGGCATACGCTGTTGAAGCCTTGTTTTCAAAATGACGCGAGAGCATGTTTTTGTGTTGGGGAGAAAACGAACGCTCTTTGCGCCGAAGAACAACCGCTGATGTCCTTCATCCTCGGTGGAAGTTGTCCCGCGTTGTGGCGTGTGGCGTGTGGAGTTGTGGCGCGTGGCGTGTGGCACGTGTACCCTATCCTCTTCTCTTCCCTCCTCTCTGCGCAGCGGTGGACGAGCAGAACGCCCATTCGGAGGATGCCGAGCTGACGTCCCCCCAGGAGTTCAGGAAGGACGGCGAGGAGGAGAACAGGGACAGCGAGAAGGACGAGGACACCAGGGACCTGGAAGCGGTGACGTGTGAGTGCTCCTGCTTCAGATCTCTGAACGTTGACGTCCCGCAAAGCTTTTAGCCGCTGCCCACTCGACCGGTCCAGCGGCGTCCCACATTGTCCTCCGTCACCTAAAACACATCTCATTTGATGTGATTCACATTTCTTACTCTCTGTTCTACTGACTCTGAGAAAGTTAGTTATTATTATCTATTGTAGGGAATGTAAGGATGTTAATTGGTGCAAAATGTCGCCCCTTGTGTATATAGCATCCCAGACCTAGACACATAGCTAATGGAAAAAAACGGGTTGCTGACGCAAATCATGTTTCCTGTCATAAATTAACTGAAGGATTCGGGCTGAAAGCCTCTCTCCCGTTATACTCCATCTCTTCCCCCCCGGCCGAGCTGTTTATCTCTCCATCTTCAGTCTGCAGCCCCGGAAAACTTCCTTCATAATAAACGATTTAACAGGTCGGGGGCGGGACAACCACACAGCCTGCGCATGTTTTCATGCAATATATGCAGCCCTGCATGTGGATGCAAATGCATGTATGGACATCTACTGTGTGTGTGTGTGTGTGTGCGACGGCCACAGGATGTGTTATTGTCAGAAGTTCTTCCTGTTTATCATAAGGCGGCTTCCTTCCTTCCACAATTTTTCCAGCCGACAGGGAGGTATCAGTCAAACCCTCTTCTTTTTTATCCTCTCCTTGTTTTTGCTCGTGTCGCCTCCTCCCTCCTTCTTGACCCGGACACAAATCCCCCCCAAAATAAAAGAAGAGGTCTCCGCCTCCCGCTCGGCCCGCTGTGTGGCCCTGTGGAGGATTCTGTGCGGCGAACACGCGATGCTCGAAGGCCGTCATCGTGCAGTCACGTGGAAAAACAGCTGAAAGACTAAAAGAGGAGAAGCAACACGGAGCTTTCTAAATGAAACAAATAGATTCCCAATTTGTGGATTATGTATAATGTCAGTTATCTTTTATTTTTCTGGATTCTGACCAATTCAGCAAGGTACATTACTTAATCACTCAATAGCTTTCAAATAGTGCTCTGTGCTTTTATTCTGAAGGCGTGAATGCAAGTCCTATTATTTATTGTGGAGTATGGCTACACTCGTATGCAATAAGTGTGCCGTTAATAAATGTTTCAACCTAATTATATCATGTCAAAGGCTTTTACTTTCATTAGTTTGTGTTCTTCGCACTGCAGCAGCAGCAGCGTCTTGTTACGCCCCCTGGTGGGGGTTATGAGGGTGGCCTCACATTAAAAAAGTCATTTTAACATTGCATAACCCCCATTGTAAATAAATAAAAAAAACATTGTCCTTCTCCCTTCCGTCTCCAGCCGCCAAGAGTCCCTGCTCCCCCACGGAGAGGAGAGTGAGCCGCAGCACCCAGTCCTACAGCTCCTTCACCATCACCCCCTTCACCACCAGCAAGGAGAACCTCCCCGTGCTCAACACGCGCATCATCTGCCCCGGTAAGCGCTGCGCCTCCCGGTCCCTCCTCCTGAGCCGGGGGAATCGGGCCACTTGGATATTCGGGCTCAGCCTCGTGTGACGGATCTCCGTGTGTGTGTGTGTGATCGCAGGCTTGCGGGCCGGTCTAGCTGCCTCCATCGCTGGCAGCTCCATCATTAGCAAGATGCTGCTGGCTAACATCGACCCCTTCGGCGCCACGCCGTTCATCGACCCCGACCTCGACTCTCTGTGAGCAGCCGCTTCCCGCCGACTCCTCCCGTCTTCGTCGCTGAATATCCGTCCTGTGTGCAAATCTATACCCACTTTTTTTTTTTTTTTTATTCGTCCACATAGAGAGGGCTACATGGAGAAGTGTGTGATGAACAACTACTTCGGCATCGGCTTGGACGCCAAGATCTCCCTGGAGTTCAACAACAAGCGGGAGGAGCATCCAGAGAAATGCAGGTGAGACGCATTTCTGTCATCATCATCGTCCCGTCAATTCATCACGAAAGCTTCCTCATTCATCCTTATCTATTCTATTTGATACGATAAGGCCGTCCGATTGTTTTCTCGTGTTCTGACCCCTAAAAGAGGAAATGGAATCCCTGTAATCCGTTGTGGGTCCCCTGTGCTAACGCTTATGACGCTTCTATGAATTTTTATTAAGTGAGAAAGACTTTGTTGCATCATGACCGCACACTTTCCGTCTGTCCTCTGCAAAAGGCCTTTTGTGGCGCTTCTCGCCCTCTGCTCCCTCTCCCACGCAGGAGTCGCACCAAGAACATGATGTGGTACGGCGTCCTGGGAACAAAGGAGCTTCTGCAGAGGACGTACAAGAACCTGGAGCAGAAGGTCCAGCTGGAGGTGAGAAATGCCTCGAATGCATTCATTCGCATTTTAAACGACGTCAGAACCGCTCATGACTGTACAACCGCTGCCTGCTGAAAGTCCCCTTAATGAAAGGCCCTTAAATTAAGGCCTATAAAACAAAACATTTAATCGAACGAAATATGGCAACCTGCAGAGACATCTATCTCATTTACACTACAGGAAGTAGAATAATTCTTAACAACGCCATGAATTGATAGTGTACATTCAAAGACATTTTGAACGGCGACGCCTGTATCGTGATACGCGTGCACACGTGATCCCTGAGTTGCCCCGCTTGCCGTCACTTACCGGCCGGCTGGGTTCTGGTTGTGTCTTTCCCAGTGTGACGGCCAGTACATCCCTCTGCCCAGCCTCCAGGGGATCGCAGTGCTGAACATTCCGAGCTACGCAGGCGGCACCAACTTCTGGGGCGGCACCAAGGAGGACGATGTGAGTCCACGCGCCGCTCCCATGCGGCTGGGAGGCCTTCTCGGGTTCTCCTTCAAGCCAATTCAAGCAGTTTAGACGCTCCACCTCCGTTTCCTCCTTGTTTCCTCCTTGTTTCCTCCCTGTTTCCCTCCGGCGTTGAATAAGGAACGTTTAGCACAACCACGATGTCCTGGAGGGGAAGGGGAGGGATGGTTAAAGAGATAGGGAGAGAGTTTTCTTTAAGGCACCGAGCACGGGGACTGCTGAGGGATTAGAGTCAGTTTGCACGACACACACACACAGACACACACACACACACACACAGACACCTAGATGTATTTGTTTGGTTGTTGAATTGCACATTTTGACGCAGTGACTCACTACAGAACACTGATGATAAATAGAGAGATCAGGGCACACGGGGGTCTGGTCTCCATCCAGTGACCCGGGCGGCGCACGGCTACGCGGCAGGTCATGTGGTTTGTATCGGGGGGTGGAAGCCTCCCGCTGTGTTCCCGGTCAGATGCTGAATGCGCATCGCTTTGGCCTTTTCACTGGCAGCCTGCAGGCGGGGATCAATACCAGACCGGTTGGAGGCCTCTCCTATCAGAAACAAACAAAATATAAATACAGGAGACAATTAAGCTGGGGATATTTCATATGTCATCCAAATAAGTACAAATCCATCCTGCTATAGATTATTCCTTTATGTTTTAAACAATAAATCGAACATAATACATATATAATGATAACAATATCATTTATTAATACTGATTCCTAAAAGAAAATAGCTCATATAACAAACACTTTCTATCAAGTGTTTTAATCTGCTTATAATTATAATGGTTATAATAATTATAGCACATTCACTGTTGTTAAAAGTGCTTATTATTACGCCAAAAGCAGATTTAGGGCATCATGGATAGTTTCATAATGCATTACAGATGTGGGGGTTCATGGGAGGTTTTACGCGCGTTGTGCGTTCGCCTGAATGTCGTCACTGCGCTGTGCAGATCTTCTGTGCGCCGTCGTTTGACGACAAGATCCTGGAAGTGGTGGCCGTCTTCGGGAGCATGCAGATGGCCGTGTCCAGAGTCATCAAGCTGCAGCACCACCGCATTGCACAGGTGAGAAAGCGCATCCGTCCCAACAGTACGAAAAGAAACACGCCCTTTATTGTGGTTGCGTAAACGCAACGTGTGCCCCTCCGACCCCGAATCAGTGTCGAACAGTGAAGATCACCATCCTGGGCGATGAGGGAGTTCCCATCCAGGTGGACGGGGAGGCGTGGATCCAACCGCCCGGAGTCATCAAGATCCAGCACAAGAACAGGGCTCAGATGCTCACCAGAGACCGGGTGGGTTTAAAATAACACGAGGGGGGGGGAAACGCTAACGGGACACACGCTCATCCTTTGATCCCTCCCCCCCTGCAGGCGTTTGAGAACACGCTGAAGTCATGGGAGGACAAGCTGAAGTACGACAAGCCCCCCCTGCGGCCCCACCTCTACCCGCAGCAGTCGGTGGATCTGGCCACGGAGGAGGAGGCCGCCATGGTGCAGCTGTGCGCCCGAGCCGCAGAGGAGCTCATCACAAGGTGAAACTTGCGTTGCCGCGAGTACCGGGCCTCCCCTCTGGCAGGCCGCGCAGCCGCCACAGATGTGTATTTATGATGATCGGTGCCCACAGGATATGCGAGGCCGCCAAGACCAACGGGCTGCTGGAGCAGGAGCTGGCTCACGCTGTGAACGCTTCGTCCCACGCCATCAACAAAACACACCCCAAGTTCCCAGAGGTATGTCATCGAGTGTGTGAGACAAACACGGTAAACGTTGTAAAGAGAAATGAATTTATGGTCCATAACAATGGCTTCAAGTCTTCTTGAATCCAGCATGATGTTCGTTTAGGTAATTATTGCATGTCTCGGGTCAAAATGACCGTAAAGCAGGGTAGGCTTTAGGGCGGGGCTACTTTGGGATTGACAGGTGTCACCACACCGCTATGCGGTCGCTCCTGCAATCGAACTACAACTTTAAACCTTTCACATTGGGTTTTTCACTCACTTTCTCACTAAAATCTTCTTATTCTTCTTAAAAAAAATACAGAAGAATGTGGCAAGCCTTCAAAACCCTGATCTACAAACCAATGAGTAGTCGCGGTGACTACGTCCACTTCCTGTTTTGCACACTGTATTCACCTGCTCAAACCGATAAACAGCCACCAGATGCGTTTTGTGAGGCTTGTTTGTGTAGGGACTGTAAATATTTACGGTGGTTTCCCGTTTTTCCAGAGTCTGACCAGGAACACGGCCATAGAGGTGGCCAGCACCGTCAAGGCTCTGTACAACGAGACGGAGTCCCTGCTGCTGGGCCGAGTCTCTCTGGTGAGTTACCATGGAAACGGCAACTTTTGTTTTACTCCACATTATGCATTGTCTCAACCGCTACGGCATTAAAGAATCATTCTGTTTAAACGTACATTTGGGGGTCTATTGGGAGTCATTGTTCTCCCGAGAGTAAGCAGCATGTATTTGATGTATTCTGTGTGTTCCCTCGCCGCCCCCAATCTAGCAACTGGACCCCCCAGAGGAGGATCAGCTGTCCGGTGCTCTGCAGAGCTTGGAGCTGGAACTGGCCAAACTGGGAGAGGTCGCCTGGCTCTACCACATCCTGCAGCCCAACGATGAGGAGGTGAGCAGCGCAGCCTCGGCAAACACACACACACACACACACACATGCGCGCGCATCGAAGACGTGTATGACATCGTCGCCTTCGCATCATGTCTCCAGTGTAGCGTGGCTCCGTGTCACGGGAGAGCTGAGTGGCTAAATGAAAGGCTGTAGGTTGACTGTGCTTATGTACCAGGACCTCTCCCTGGGCTACGGCAAGAGGAAGCAGTCGCAGCAGCATGTTCCGCATAGTGCCCAAGTTCAAGAAGGAGAAGGCCGCCAAGAAGACCAGCCCGCAGTCAGGTATGCCCCCTTTTTTCTCAGACTGGACAGACGGACCGGTTCAACGCGTAGAAGCTCTGGAAATCCCGGTTGATTAGCTGGACGCTAGCTAGTCGCTAGCTAGACGCGCTGCCCACCCGGGGCGACTCATCGGCGCTTTATGCCGACGCACTTGGCGTCAAAGAGGCACGTGCGCTGAACGCACATGATTCCCCCGTCAGTCGTCATGGTTACGTCTCACGGGGAAAAAAAGGTCAAAGAGTTTGACCTGGGTTTGTGGGGTTTGTGTTTGAGGCGTCGCCTCCCCTTTCCGAGCTCTCATCCGTCATCCGTCCTTCCGTCTTCAGGAGGCTCAAAGTCAGGAGAGGAACCAGGCGCCCACCAGGGGGAAGCCTGCTGGGATGCAACCATTCAGTTAAACATGGAGAAAATATATATCTGATGTCTAGATGAAGGAATCTCAAGTCGATGTTGCTGCGCACTCTGAGGGTCAGCCGGGTGAGGGTGGTGGGGTGGGAGGGGGTTCCTGCAGTCCCGCCTCCCTTTTACTTCCTTCTTTTCCTGTGTGTTCTGGTATTGGTGGTTGGTATGCATGCCCCCCCCCCCCCTTTCCGTGCCTAGTCTTTCTGGAACAGCATTCGTCACCGCCTTGTTCTGACCAACCTCTGGCCTTTGTCAAACTCCTCCGCCAGCTGCCGCCACTGCTCTTCCTCCTCCCTTCCTCACTGATGCTCTCCCCCCCCTTTATTCCATCTCCCCTCCGGTGATTCACCACAAGTTTGTGCCCATTTGTGAGGGTTGTGTGTAAAATGACATATTCAGAAGGGGGGAGGGGGGGCGGTTGGTGTGAGAGCGAATGCTTCCGGTGTGTGGCACAGTGTGTGGTTTGTGTGCGTGAACACCTGTGAGGCCCCCTGAGCCCCTCTCTGCTCTGCCCCGTGTGTGTGTGTGTGTGTGTGTGTGTGTGTGTGTGTGTGTTTGCGTGTGCGTGTTTGGTGTGTGTGTGTAGTGGAAAGATGGGGCACAGAGGAGGTGGGCGTCTGGCTGGAACAGCTGAGTCTGGGGGAGTACAGAGACACCTTCATCCGACACGACATCAGGGGCTCCGAGCTGCTGCACCTGGAGAGGAGGGACCTGAAGGTACACACACACACACACACACACACACACACACACACACACACGTCAGTCCCTCAGTGAATCTGTGTGAACCGCCTCGCCGACCCACAATCAACCCTTTCTCTCTTGTCTCCTGGACTTCCTAATGCTCTTCAGCCTGTGTGATGTCTCCCCGTGTCGCTGCTCTGCATCGCTCTGCTTGGCTTCTAAACTGTCTGGTCGCCGCTTTGTGAAAGACACTCGCCGTAACCCACTAACACCGCGTGTCCCCCCCGACGGGACGGGACGCCCACGGGGCGGGGCGGGGCTGGGGAGCGGACGGATCAAACCGGGCTCACAGTGCAAAGTCAGGCGGGGGTGGTCAGCTTGAGTTGTGTGACATTTAGGGCGGCTCCATTCGAGTCCCGAGAGGAGAAGGAAATGAGTCGGCGTGGTTTGTTTTTTTTGCAGGAGAATGCAAACGTGCACAGGGGGACACATTCACATTCACAAGCCTTTCCGCCCCATGACTGTGGGCGTGTACCACCGTTGACGTTCGACAGAAATAGGAGCCCAACCAAGACTAGATCATTATTCCTATATCGACATTTGAGAGCTAAAAACAAAATATAGAAGAAAAAAAAAGGTTCAACATAAATGCATAACATCAACAAACATTTTAACAACCTCTTAAACTGGCCCATAGTGACCCACAATGAGCGGCGTGCTGTTGAAGTTGTCTGTGCTCTCTGGTGGTCAAAAGGAGACATTGTGTCTAAAATAACATAATGGGATTTTGTCAAGATTTCTTGTCGCTATTTGGGCGATACATATGTGGAGGCCAGTAAATCTGTGTTGAGATGATGTTGGACGGAGACGTCGCCTCAGTCATCTCATTGTCCTGTTTGCTGTGGAGCTTTTCCTGTTTTATTATAAAGGAAAAAGGTGCGGCTGAAATGATCCATCCATCCTCATCATTTTTGAGCAAAGCTACTCTAGTTTTCCAATGTTAGTATTAGCTGTTTGTCTTTCGAGTCTACGGATGTAAAATTGACATATTTTAATTTTGTTAGTCCTTTAAAATAGCATATACTATAGTATATCTTTGGTAGACCAAAATGATAAATCAAGAAAAAAATGGACGGATTATTCAATTATGAAAATAACCTTTATTTGGAGCTCTGGATAAACAATTAAACAAAGTTGCAACTACCACCACCATCTGTTAAAACCAAGATTTACTAACTGAAGGAATACAAAATGATGCCTTTTAGATCAGCACAGTGAATTACGTCGAGGTTACCAGGAGGGAGCGTGTGTGCTCGCCAATCCAGGCGTAACAACATGGCGTGATTCTATTTGTGCGAGTGCCTCTCATGCAACACGGGCCGCAGCAGGGGGGGCGCAGGTCTCAAATTAACACCTCTTAGGATTCACACCCATGGCTAGTCAAGGTCGGTTGACCGGATGTTGGAGCAAGATGAAACAGGGCTGTGATCACAGAAGCATCACTCAAAAGTGACTTGAACTTATGACTTAATTCATTTTGAGCCACAGCGGTGCCTCTGAAGGCCGAGATTCAGTCGTGAGACCTGTAAAACGTACACAAATGCGTGTTTTTTTTTAATGTGCTGGGCCTTTTTCCCTCCCTTCCCCTCAGGATCTGGGGATATCGAAAGTGGGTCATATGAAGAGAATTCTCCAGGGAACTAAAGACCTGGCCAAGGCCTCTATGGTTGACCTTTAACCCCGGAGACGCAGACGCAACCAGGAGAGGGGAAACACCTTCCCCTCACATCAGTGGAGGAGTTTTGGCCACAGCGAAGCTGAAGATACCTGTTGGAGGAGAGCAGCGTTTTCATCCCTCTGCAGAGAGAGCTTCTCTGTGATTGGTTGTTGACAAGATAACGTTGGCATGTTCGTTTGCGCTTTGGTGCCAAAATAACAGTTTGAGAAAGCGGATTGAAACGGAAAAGGACTCCCCACAAAAACGAAAACACACACACACACACACACACAAAAAAAGCCATTTCTACGTTAATAATAGGGGTGTAACGATCCATCTATTACATCGATGTATCGATTTATATTCCTCCGATCCAACTGCATCAATCTGTGCTCGGCAAGTTGGCCTTATGGATGACATATATCGATCTAACATCGTTTATGGGAAACCATTATTGCCGGGGTGTTTTTTGTGTATTTCACTAATACAAGGTTTTTTCTGCTACTCTGCTACAGCAGTGTTTGCACTTTATTCAAATAAAATGTGAATGCACTTGCCATTCCTTGTTGTTTACTTGTTTATTTATATTTATAATTAATTGATACCTGATTCCATTACAAGAAACAACAGGAATCTAGGAAATGTATTTCAGTCACACTGGTTGAATTTTTGGCTAAAAAGTTACTGAATCAATTTCAAGTCAGTCAATCGTTTCGGATCGTATCGTTCTAAATGAACCAATATCGTCCTTGAATCGTATCGACAACCACGAATCGTGATACAAATCGAATCGTTGTTAAAACGAATCGTTACACCCCTAGTTAATAACCATTCACAGCGCACATTGCACAATCAGGTATGCAACTAACCATCCGGTTGACTATGATGTGATAAAAAGCTAGTAGCAAAACCAGGACTTCCATGAGCGTGAGACGGAGCTCCGGGCGGCGGATGAATGCAGCATTTGCTGCGGATGCATCAAAGCGGCCTTCTGCAGAAGACGAAGGAGGGCGTGGTGTCTGAGAACAGTGGCGTACCGTCGCATGCTGTGCTTGCTCGTCTTTAGAAACGTTTAGTTGCATGATAAGTGTTTTCTTTTTCGTGTGCAAAATAACACTTGAACAAGTTTTACATGACTTAAGTATTACGATGCCATTTGTTACTACTGAAAGCATCCTTTTTGGTCTGAATCCAGCTTTTTTATCGGGCTTTAATTTATTATTTTTTGCATGATAATGATGTGTCAAAGATTTGCGTCAAGTGCCATATTTTCAGTAATTTGCCGTAAAATGTGCTTTATTGGTAGAAGTCATAAGAAGCTTTTTTTCTCTTCCTTTTTTTTTGAAGCAGTTGATGAGGTATGAATATTTTTAATCAACACGTTCTCTGTGGACGTGGAATCAGTACCAAAGTGAATGTCTAAGGAAGCGTCGATGACTCTCGGTTCCGAGCTGCGTGCGAGGACGGAAGCCGACCGCGCCGGCTGCAGGGTCTGAAGTAAAACCTAAAAAAAAGGCACTTTCTACCGCTTGCTTCACGCGAGTGCAAGTACTCATATCATTACATAGAAAGTAACGGTTCACCTCAACTTTTTAACTCTTGGCAATCTGACACAGTATTTAACGCTAATGAGAACAGCAGCTAGACGTCGGGTTTGAGTGTTTAGTAGAGCGGTTGATCTGCAGCCCGGCTTTCTTTTGTGTTGTTGTTTTCTTCAGATTAGAAGTGCGACGTTGACTTGTTAGTTTAAGGCTAGTGGCATTACAGGGTATATTTCTATTTGTGATGCTAAGTTTGTATATACATATATGCACTGTATATATACCGGTGTATGCAAACCATGTTTGTAAGTGTCGTAGTCTTAACGCGTTTGTAGATGGCTGACATGGCATGAGTTGTCAACAGCTTACACATTTGATTGTGTATATTACACCATAACAATTGTGTTGTGTTGATTTTTGTCCTAATCTCTTGTACATGATAATGCTGTTGTATTCTAATGATGGTGCAATATTTTATCTCTTGTTTTGATACTGTCTTTGCAGATTTCTAACATGATGTTTATAGTCGTGGGGTTGGGCAAACACGAAAGACGCTCACAGAGGGTTTTTTTGTACACATACTCTTCCCCGAGGTTTTGGGGATCAGATTTGGACAGTTCGGCCCCGCAGACAGGAGCGCTTCCTCTGATGGACTCCACGTTTCTTCCAGCGGTTCACTTGTTTGTAGTTTTGCTCCCCTGTGCTTCCAGGACGATGCCGTAACGTAGGATTTTGTCAGCGAACGTGTAGAATGGGCAGACGTGACTGTTGCGTTTACACATATGTATCACTACGTGTTTGTGCGCCTCGTCTACTACAAGAGTAGCATATCATACCTTTATCACCAGTTGTATACTTACTATTGCCAACTCATTTTAGCATGTCTGATAATTCCCCACCTGCGGAGAATAATGTGTTGCTTGTATGTTGGTTTTATTTCTGCCTTTCACTTTTAAGAGGATTTAGTCTAAAATATTTTGAAACTTTTTAATTTACCGAATATCGCATCATTTTAACATGTGCGCACATTTTTATCAGTCGTCATTCATTGAGGTGTCCTAAATAATAATAGAACGATCGAGTGAACCGCACCGGAGGGTGATGTGTGACGTCTGCCCACTCCCCGCCCCCTTACTCAAGCTGTCCCAGTGCATTGTGGGACTTTGTCACATTGCCCCGTTGCTGATGCCGACAATCACGCGTGTCAGATAGCTGCGATCAGCGTGACGCGGCGCCGTTAATTGGTTGCACAAATCAATAGGCTTATCAATCAAATTTTTTCTTGTAGTAAAAATCATTATAAATGAAGGGTGAATTTGTAGTTAATTAAACTGTAGTTAACAGTTATTTTACTGTTAATATTTACTGCTAATAATATTTACTAATTATTAGTTGTGCTAAAATTGTTTGGGTTTATCGTTACTTTGTGTATTAAGAAATACTTTATATTGTATGATAGACAATGGACGATAAGTATACTATTGATAGTTTATCAATGGATACATTGTAATATTGAAAAATTTGTTAAATTATTTCTTAGTCATATTATCAAATATTTGTAAATCATCTATAAATATTACATAAATAGATGGAGCCGAAAGCCATTAATGAAAATTATTAACTATGTCTACATGATGTTAAAATATGCTAAACAATATATTTATTAACTATTAACAAAAGTATCCAAATGATCAGTCATCTAAGCAAAGTTTATTTTAATTAAAAATTGATTGATAGATTGTAACAATAAACAATGAAATAACAAATTATTGCATTATTAATAAAAGGGCAACGTTATCAATTACCATCAGTTACCAATTACAATATTTGTTAATAGTAAAATAACTATTTACTAGAGTGGAATTAACTACACATTTGTTATTTATTAATGATGTTCATTATTGAGTGACCCGGACTTTTTTTTCCACTGACAAGATCAGAATCATTTTCATCTGTTTGATGACTGTCGGCCTTTTACTAGCCAGAATCTCTGGGTTTAGATTCATTCCAAGCTGAAGCCTTTTTAAGAATACGTGCTTCAGAAGGAGCCGTGGAGTACAACTGAAGCACGCAGCCTCGTTCCTGCGCTGCTCAGTGCGTTTTCAATTGAATCTCGTGTGTTTTTCTGTTACTCACGTGTCTGCTGGCTTCTCTGAGACTCCAGGCGAGAGAAGGCTCCACCTCTCCGTGCAGAGCGGACGTAGCCGCCGTTCTCCCTCGCTGTGTCTTTCGGTGATCTGTAAATAATGCTGCGAAACTGCCTGGTTTCCAAAAAAAACAACGAAACCCATGCAAAGGATCCCTAAGAGGCGGGATGACACAGGAGTCTCTGACGAGCTTCCTGAGGGGGATGGGAGCAAAGTGAGTTTCATTTGTTTACATTATGTTTACAATGGCACAGTTTTAATTTCTAAGAATATATATATGTAGGTATAAACAATATTTGCATATTTATTGCCTACGTTCAAATGACATGGTGTGTTTTGTGTTTTAACATTTGGAATATAAAGTTGTCACCTGTATTACTATCTGGATAATTTTGGTAAAGTAGTTGATCATTTCAATGACTACAAAGTGACTGTTTTCTGTGCCTTTTTATGGTTAGAATGCATGGTTAACTATTTATTACAATTTGGAGTCACTGAGATGTGTATTTTTGTATTCTGAATAAATAAATGGTTCAGCTTTTGTTGTAAGTTTCTTAGGTGACTTTAAACAGGCTACCAATTCATATCTCCCTTCTTCAATAAAACCAAATATATGCAGTAAATCGCCGCCTCGTTCTGTTTTGATTTTACTATAAGTAAAAGACTGCAATAAAATGTGAAATATCTTCAGGGGATACAATGCGTTCCAGCTGACAGTTATAATGGATATTTCATTGGACCTTGAGAATGTGTCTTTTCAAAAGCATGTGTTGAATAGCTACATTGTGTCGAAACAACATGCAAATGAAAGAAGTAAAAACATCTGTGATGATAAGGAATCATCTCGATGCATGCATGCTTTTGGCATTGATTTATATTGTTTGGTGTGAGTGTGTGTCGAGCATGGTAGCCAGTGAGGCTCCTGTGCCAAACCACCTAAATCTACAGCGCGTCATTTCAAATAGAACAACCCATTAAACGGCCAATCTATAAACCGCTAACATTTTTTGTCCCTTTTCAACAATTCAAAGGGCACTAAATTCACTTTAATTTCCTTCTACACATTTTAGATGACCAGTCACATAATTGATGTAGGCTACACGGTAAATAACAATCACTTATAAATAAGAGCTAAGCATAAGTAATGCCAGTGATAAACCTGTGCACATTGAATGCTTGTTGCAAGGAGCAAAGGGTGATCTTGCATGAGATAAAAACACATCTAAAAGTGAAATGTAAACATCAGAACCATTCAAATCGCCCCGCGGTTTGATTGTTCTGTGTTCGACAGTGATGGAGTGCGACACATATCGGTTTTTCGGCGTGCGGTTGGTGATGCCTCGTCACTCTTGTTTTCATGGGAAAAGCGCTGATGACCAGGAAATGGGGAATCCGAATCAATTATGAGAACCTGTGAAATCGAATCATAGGGAGGTAAAGTCTGTATATACTTTAGAACGTATCCGATTGTGAATGCAGGTGTGGCACTTGGGAATTACTATAATATTTGTTTACGCAGACAATGTTGAAAACTAGGTTAAGCTAACAACAGCATAATCAAAGCATTGTTATAATTTGGGGGAACGCACGGCGGTCGAATTGTTGCTGTGCGCTTCCCCTCCGAGAGGAACGTTCAGAACGGACGAATCGTTTACGGACCGCGCATCGAAACACGGCGGCTACCGTCAAACGCTGCGGGAGTCCCGACGCCGAGCGGCGAGGCGAGCACGACTTCCCCCGGCGGCGCACCGCGATGCCCGGGACACGCCGATAAGACCACGGTTCAGGTATTCGAATCTAACTTCAACGGTGCCGTTAGCGTGGCGGCTACAGTGCGAGCTAACGCCGCGGACCGAGCCGCCCGCGGCCTGGTTCCGCCGCTAGCTGCGGATGATTGACAGCTCGTCAGCTAAGCGGGCGGGTTCAATTTCACTGCGGTTGATTCGTCGTTTTCTTTGTGATGTTTTTATTTTTTTATTTTTTTGTTGGTTGTTTTTTTCCCTCCACGATGCGTTAAGAAGTGATTTATAATCGCCTCACTGTCCAGCGACGTGTGTGTGTGTGTGTGTGTGTGTGTGTGTGTGTGTGTGTGTGTGTGTGTGTGTGTGTGTGTGTGTGTTTGTTAGCGCGCAGCCCGAGTGGTCAACATCAGCATCCGCACGGTGCGGCCTGCCAGGACCGGGACCGGCCCGATCTGGGACGCAGATGGGCCTGTCACGTGTTACGCTGGAGGTTATGCCTGTTGTGTAGCAGGTCGGCAGGACGTCAACAAATCGTGTTGTGTTACATCACGTTGCTACAATCAGACAGTGGTCAGTTAGAACACGATGCACATTAAATGGTGTGTGTGTGTGTGTGCGTGTGTGTGTGTGTGTGTGTGTGTGCGCGCGCACAGCAAGGGCCAGAGACCAGCACAGAGGGAAGACCCCCCCAAGTAGAACCTGCCTTGTGATGTTCAATTGGCTCTGGATAGTGCAGATGCCCGTAACCACATGACGCTGTTGCATCTGTGACATCATAACACTTCTTAAATCTAAGGACATAACATCGAAACAGTGTGTTGGCCGTGTTTCTAGTATCGCCTGGAGAAGGAATGCAAACTATAACGCAAGACGGGCGAAAGCTTGATGAAGTTAGAGCGCTGACATCACTGGGTTTCTGAGTAAGACGTCCAACCTGACGTGCAGAAACGTTTGCTGGTGTAAATAACAAAACGAATGACCGGTAAATCCTGTTCCTCTTGTTCTCGGATCTGGATTCCCCCGTATTGCTCTTACGTTATTGGTAACGCCCGTTGTGCCGTTCCTACAATGACCGACCGACACGTAGATGGCAATGAGTCGTCGTTCAAAGTGGTTTCAGATGTCTTCCACTTGTCCCAACAAACCCAGCACCACATCCCTGGATCTGGTCAACCAAACAAATTACCAGTTGACGAATCGGAACAATACGTTTACATGTTTGGATGTGGACTGAGCCCCTCCCATGCGCTCGTCCCTCTGCCGCGGTGTTTATCTGTCCTTTCCGGCCACCCACACTCGTGCTCCGTAGTTGGCCCACATCAGCTCCAAAAGCAAACAGCGTTTTGAGACTACACAGTTTCTCGTTTGGACGTCGTCCGTCCGCGATGATCACAAGCAGCGGTTTTGAATCGGGGGATCTGCTCAGCTTCAATGCAGCTTCCCTTAAACAATCACAATCAGTTTCATGAGCCCTTCGGGATTTGTTTAAGCCGAGGCCTAATTGCAGTTTTTCCATAATATGACTCATGCCGAATATTTTCTGCATTATGCAAACACATTTTGTTGCAAAAGTTTGGCAATTGAGGCCAATTGCTTCGGTTCTCAAATGGCGTACCACTAAATACCCAACGCGAACGATCCCAGGCTTAAAAGAAAAGCAAAGCAGATTACTACTTCATGTTGCTCATCCCTGTTCCAGATAGCCGGAGACATGACAGGCTCCATTGTGCCTGCTGGTCTTGTGAGCGGTATCGGCATGTCCTGCATACTTGCGGTTAGGCAGCAGCAGCCGGCCGTGTTGTTCCTGCACAGTCCTAGCAAGGCGTCCATGGGAAGCCAGGAGGTCCTGGATCAGAGGGTGCCAGGGACTTGTGTTCTGCACCTCCTGGTTCTCAGGATGCGGGATGGGCTGACGGATGGGACCGCCTGCCTGTGTCCAGACGCCTCTAGCTGCTTTGGACCGGACCTCAAAGGGGAGGCTTGGATTTCTTGGGAAACTTTTTGCTTCTTGTGCACTGTAAATATTTTGCCTCCCCTCACCCGCGCTCTCATGCTGCTCACCGAGCGTGTTTGCACGGCTCAGTCACGGCGCACACGCCTCCGTTCCCTCGCCTCTCTGTTTGATCTTTGATGCGGGCCGTGGATGTTTAAAGAATATCAAAGGAGCGAGGCCTTCTGCAGCTTATCTTCAGTGCAAGCCCACTTTGCAGAGCTACACTGCGGTTATTTCGACACGGTGTTCGAAGACAACGTGGTCTTCAAGATTAGCTGTACAATTCCTCCATGAAGGTCAACTATATTGCATTGCTCGTCCACAGGCTTGGTCCCATTGAGCCCGCTGTTGGTTCAATGAAATGGTGAATGGCAGTAGCTCTTTGTTGCATGTGAACCGGCGACTTTGTCACATCACGCTTCCTGTTTTGTGACGGAACTGTGCATTTGCTGATTGATGGATTTCTCCTTCTCCCCTTTCAGGTGGGCCGCCCGTCAGCCGTCCGCGTGCAGCTCTCCGATGCCATGGACGCCTGCGCGCGTATTCGAGGAGTCCCCATCAGGTCCAGGGCGTCCGTCCGGAGAGAGGTTCGTCCTTTTTGGCTGCCATGACATCGGCCATTTATTGACTCATTCGCACATTGTATGAAGACGCAGGGCCGGGCGGGAAAAACGTAGCGCGCTGACAGAAATTTCGTTCTCACACATCCTTCGTACACGCGTGTGTATTCCGTTGTTTCTGCACTCGGGATCATTGACGCGCCGCGTGTTCGCAGACTGTGCGTGACGGCGGGCCGCAGTGGGTGAAGAGCCTCTTCAGGAACAAGAAGGAGCTGTGCAGCGTTGGCGTCGAGCTGCCGATCCGAGACGCCACGCGGCTGATCGAGGTTTGTTCCCACAAACGGCAGCGGTAAAAAAACGCGTGCAGAGCGCGGCCGTGATCGATGCTGACCACCACCTGTGCTCTTTCAGATTCACTTTGTGTGTCTGCCTGGCCAATGTGAAGGCGATGATGTCACCCAGCAGGTAGGTTTTCGTGACTTACAACTGTGAGTAACAAAAGTCTAATTGATGCCGATGGTCGGAGGCGGTACCGGAAATCTTTTCTTCTCTTGTCATTCGATCAATGTCAAGACCGTTTGACCCGCTGAAGAACGTGATTCTGTGTCTTCTTCTTCCTCCCCAGGCTCTGTTTTCTATGCCAGCGGGGCTGTGCGAGCTCCTGAGGTCCCTCCACGTTCACAGCCTGAAAAACGACGAGGTCGTGCTGCTCAAAGACTCCCGCCGGCCGGCTGAGCACAAGGACGCGGGGCCTCAGGTACGGGAGCGGCCTTTCATACGGAAGGAATGTGTTGAGTAAAGCGGAAGTGAGCAGAAAGGCATGGAAGTTGCATGGAGAGAGCAAAGAGGAAGTAAGAATGAGCTGCTGTACTCGTACATCCTCATGAGAAGTCATTTTCTTTACTTAAAAAAGAGGGAATACTTCCGCAGACTTCGTTCCTGTTTGAATCATTTCTATTGAAAAATGTCAATTTCCCTGAAGTTTCACTTGTCACGAGATCGTGAGGCCTAATATTAATTTTTAATATTAATTAATTTAACTAACTACATTTTCATTAAGGTGGGACATTTTTGTTGTCTCTTCTTGCATTTGACGAACTAAATAGTTTCCCCACATTCACGGCCGCATCCGTCCCGCCATGTAAACGGACACGTCGAGTCGTTCTCAGCTTTTTGAAGAGGTGCACTTGGGATGTTTTTCCAGCCCACTAGTCCTTCCTGGTCCTGTGTGCGGTGCAGCACACACTCACACACACACTCACACACACACACACACGCGCTCTGTGGCTTTGTCTTCCGTTTCAGACAGGGAGACCTCCCACCTATCTGCAGCACAGAGTCACTCTGCACATGTGAACACAGACATAACAATGCGCTCGTCTCCGGCCTCCTGTAAGAGCAGGGTGAGGGAATTCCCATCTGAATGCAGTTTAATTTGCTACGATCTTTCACAATAAGCAGAACGTGATCATCACCTTCTAAATCAGGTGATTCATGGTGACATTTTTTGGCTTCCTGGACACTGACAAGGTTCCCTACAGCAAGGCACCACACCCTCGACTGCTCGCCGGCGTGCCAATGGAAGTGGACTTAATTGTCCCTTTTCTCTTTTTCTCTTCATCTCCTGCGCCCTTTAGTGTTGGCCGAAGGCCGTGTGCGTGCTGAGGCACAACCCCCACGCCGGCGCCCACCCTCAGGCCACGCTGGCGTCTTTGGTGGGCCTGCTCGGCGGCTACGTGGCCGGCGTGCGCTACGCCCTGGAGCTGCAGGCCCTGCAGCGGGGCGCGGCCGGGCCCGGTCAGCCGGAGGAGGACGACACCAACCAGTCGGTCTCCTCCATCGAGGACGACTTTGTCACGGCCCTGGAGCATCTGGAGGAGGACGACTCCGGAGACAATCCATGTAGGTCAAACGCCTAATGCTCAGTGTTGTCTGGTGGCTTCAGGTAGCAACTTCTTAGAATTCTAAATGTGTCTGATCCGGGTTAGTTGGCACTTTTCTGTCTTTTTGTCTTTATTTGAAAAGGCTCGATGGGTATGCATGTTTTAGTCGTCTTTACTTGTGGCTAACCTGTTTATCTCCTTGTGCATTGTCCATCTCCACAGCTGCAGCTTCCTATCCCCATTTGAAAAAGCGTGACGTGGCTTCACAGACTGTCCCACCCCACAAGAGGAAAAAGGACTTCTCAGGCGCCCGCATCATCATCAGCTCGTCTTCGAAGAACCATTTGGGAAAACTTAATTCCGGTCCCGATGTGTCCGTCACGGTGCAGAAGTCGTCGTGCGTAGAATCCCAATGGACCTACTGCAGTCCCGGTGGTCGTCGCCCCTCCCCTTTGACCAATGCCAGTGATTCGGAAGACTCGGACTGCTCCAGCCCCAGTCCGATCATCTTCCTCGATGAGGTGGGCTACCAGAAGAGCCTGCTGGCCAAGCTGGACATCCCCCAGGTTCCGGGGGGGCCCAGCGATCGGGTTGAAGACTCCGACTCTGAAGTCAGCGAATTCTTCGACAGCTTCGACCAGTTCGACGACCCCGAGGAGCTCGGCTCGGACAGCTGCACTCTCGCTCCGCCCCGGGACGCCGCCAGCGCCCCGGCGGCCCAGAAGCAGGCCGCTCGCCCGGCGTCCAAGTACGTTTCTCGGGGCTGCTCCACCAAAGCGATGAATCCCCACCGCTTCGACCGGCCCACCCTGCCAGCCCACGTGAAAAAGCCGACCCCTCTGAAACCGGGCTCTCCTTACCCCCTGCACTCCGAGGCGCCTGACTCCCCTCGACCGGTCCAGACCCCCTGCGAGGAGAACAGTGGCCCGCTCTTCAGTCCCGTCAGCTCCTCGGCCTTCAGCCCGCTGGTGGACTCGAGCAGCCCGCTGGAATGCTTCTGGAAGGCGGACGAGGATGGGTGGGATAGCTCCGAGCTGCGGAAACCCCAGGACCTCTGCTCTCTGTACAAGACCTACTCGGACTTTGCCAGCAGCCTCTCCAAAGAAATCCTGGGGTCCGTGTGTGGCTACCAGTCCGCCGTGGACATCAGCGACAACAAGAATCTCAGCTGCGTCTGCCACAAGGAGTTCCAGAACCCGTCGGGCTACCTGATGAAGCTCTCCGAAATACAGGAGGCCGTGACCGTGGCCACGCTGCAGAAGAAGTCCCACTCTCTGAAGGACGGCATTCAGAGGTTCGCCACTGACCTGGTGGAGATGAGCCTGGGCAGCGCCCTGCGAGACCTCCAAAAGGGCGTTTCCTCCTGCACCACCACCTTGTGTCACCTGGCCGCCAGGCTCACCTCCTCGGTGTTTCAAATGGCCTTCCACGAGATCGGCAGTGCGCCACGCCTACGTGTTGAAAGAGCGAGCCGTCAACGGGTTGGCCGGCTTCCTGGTCGGGGAAGCCGTGTCCGGGGCGCTGAAGGATTTCCTGACGGTGAAGAAGAAGATTTTCCACAACACCGTGACGTGCTTTGCTGCTGATCTGGCGGAAGAGCTGGTGTTTGAGGGCATCATGGAAGTGTGTCAGTTCTCCCACCCCTCAACCCCTCTCACACCGAGCGACTGGTCCTTTGGGCAGAGGCAAACGGAGGAGGAGGAGGAAGAGGAGGAAGAAGTTGTTTCCTCGTATGCGTCGGACTTGTCTGAGTCTGTCATCCAAGAGGCCTTCATAGAGCTGTCTCAGGCTGATGTCGCCTTCACCAGCCAAGCGGCTATCAGTGTTTCTTTGGACAACATCTGTTATGTCAGCGCGGAGAACGGTGGAGCCCAAACCTGCAGTACCTTTGCTAACCAGCAGGTTCTAAGCTCCAGCTCGGCCGCGGCGCTTCCCAGGCCCTCGGGAGAGGATGCTTCCTGCACGGTGAAGAAAGCCCTGTTCACCGTGTCGGGCATGGCCAGCTGCATTCCTGTGCCCCAAGCGGGCGAAGCCCTCTCCCACCTCCAGGATTCAGAGGAGACCGGTCCGTCCGGCTCGTCGGACATCCAACCGGTCGGCCCCAAAGGAGGAACCGCATCCTCCTCCGACACCAACACATCGACCCGCACGCACCTTTCCAGTCACGGAACGCAGACCCCCACACCTGGAGAGGAACCCTCCCAAGGAACGTCTCCGTTCCAAAACTTCTCTGGCAACATGGTGGATCTGATAGTGACTGAGGCGTGTGAGCTAATAACGGCATCTAAGATGAAGAAGAGTTTTGGTGACTGCGCTGATTTCTTCACAAAGACCATCAAAAGCAAAAGGGACCCCTCTTCTAAACCGGAGACGTTTAATTATGAGGCTCCAGATTCCCCTTCCAAGCAGGCAGCCGGCTTCCGATGTGACTGTGGGGATTCTGGCCACGTTGGGATGGGCGGACCGGTTGACCCGGCTACAGATCGCAGCGTTCCTCACATTTGTGTTCAGGCCGGCTCTCGAGGCCAGAGGAGACCCAGCGGCGAGGCGGAGCCCGGGAGCAGAGGTGGGGCCGGGACGCACCATGTGACGATGCACACGCTCGGCGTGCCGCGTGCCGAGGTGGCCGGCGGACTGAGGAGGGTGTCTGTCGCCGGGGACGACTCGGGGCAAAAGTCCGGCGGCACTCCCGGCACTCCCCCTTCCACTCCGCGGCAGCCCAGCGAGGTGTCCGAGGAAAGGCAGATAAAGCGCTTCTCCAAGAAGCTGAAGAGCAAGCTGGCCAATGAGTTTTCTCCAGCCACCCCCCCGCCGACTCCCCACGACCAGCCCGAGCCCGGCCCGGGACCAAAGGACGTAACTCCCGAGGAAGACAAGGCGGAGTTCATGCTCAAACTGATGCGGTCTCTCAGCGAGGAGGCAGATGGCAATGAGGATGAAGAGGAGGAGGAGTTGGCAGAAGAGGGCCTCGTCGGGGGCACTAACAGATGTTTAGAGTCTGGGTTTGACCAGACGTCCGCGCGCAGAGTGTCCAACAAGGAGGCCCTCCACTACGCCGAGCGGTTGGCTTGCCATATCGTCTCCATGGCAACGGAGATGGACACCCTGGGAGTGGCCGAGGAGGAGGAGGAGGAGGGCGACGGCGAGCAGAGGAGGGACAGCGTGGCTCAGTTCTCGGAGCAGACCTTGAACACCCTGTGGGTCTACGCCGGGGAGGTGGCGGGGGGGGTCATCGACGACGTGAAGAGGATGCTGAGCTCTGCGCAGCAGTGTCCGTATCACAGGAGAGGAAGCTTTGACCGAGCTTGCTCTGAATGTTTGCAGCAGCACCACCAGTCTCAGCCCAGCGCAGACCAGAGCAGAGAGCGCAGGGTGGGCCGGCTGGCCGAGCAGTGGTCTCACGAGCTCGTAGCCTCCGTCCTCCGGTCCCCTGCCTCCACGTCCCGCTCCAGCTCGGGCCTTTCCTCCTCCGAGTATCCCAGCTGTGAGAGTGTGACCGACGAATACGCCGGCTACCTCCTCCGGGTGCTGAAAAAAGAGGGGGGCAGCAGGGAGTTGGTCCTGGACCACTACGCCAGCCGTTTGGCCTACCGCGCCATAAAGCTGGGCTTGGCTCATGCCAGTCGCAAGATCAAGCAGAGGTCCTCCAGCGCCCGGCTGCACCCGTCCAAGTCGCTGCCAGATGAATGGAGGGCCTCCGGTAGTGAGACATCTCCCCCCGAGGACGGAGCCGAGCCGGCGGTGTCTCCCCCGGGCAGAGACGCTCCGTGCGTCTGCAGGGACTCTGAAGAGCAGAGTCGGAGGGAGTATGTGGACCTGGTCCACTTCGCAGAGTCCTTGGCTTACAGCATCACCTGCGACGTGACACGCAAGCTGCATCTGTCCTCCGCGAGGCTGCCCAAGTCGCTCACCGACTCCTGTCTGTACAAGAGGTCCAAGATGGAAGACGCGGCAGAGCACCTCGTCGGGAAGTCCTTTTCTTGCCCGCTGTTGTCTAAGGAGGGGAAGGGCGGCCATTACCACAGTACAGGAAGCCTGCACGATGGGGGCCGCGGGAGTCGGGCGATGCATGTCCTCGAGCATTACGCCAGGAAAATAGTTGATGACACTCTGAAGATGAGCCTGGCTTCGGCCGGACTTTTGTCCCGGGAGCACCAGAGGACCCAGGGCGCCGGCGGGCACTTTCACGCCCAGAGGTCCTCTGAGGCGGAGAGGACGTGCCGTTACCGTCCGGATCCGGGAGTGCCCGTCGTGCTGCACCAAGCCCGGCAGGCGGCCCCACCAGCCCGTCGCGCAGAGGAGCAAAAGGGGGCCCGAGCGTCTCTCCGGCCTGGAGATTCCCAAGATCCACATCGACCGGGAGCGCGGGGCGGTGTTCGCCGAGGGGGTGGTGTCCATGGCGATGGACACGGCCAAGCGTGAGCTGAGCAACACCAGCCTCAACGCCGACAGCGGCATCGGCCACGACGGGACCAGCTACGCCGAGAGCCTGACCGCCGAGATCATGGCGTCGGCCCTGACCAACGTCTGCCAGCCCGGCAGCATCAGGTGACCACTTCACAACATTCCTTTTTAAATGATAAATCGAAACAAGATGGTACTTTTAAAGCCGCTACTATTTCACATTTGCTTGGCATTTGAATACACTATTGTGTATGGTCTTTCGTGCCTTCTTAGCTTCCCAGGGAGGGAAGCCACCGAGTCCTCCGTGTCCCAGCAGCTGAGCGTAGGAGACGACAGTCTGGGAAGCTGGTCCAACCTGAGCTTTGAGGACGAGCACCCGGACGACAACAGCAGCTTCCTCCACCTGAGTGACAGGTAAACGAGCACCAGCCGTCTTTTTGTTTATGGTGGTTAAGACATCCGCGCGAGCCTAATGATGAATGAGCAAAGTAGCACTGGTTATGTTGCACCAGAGCATTTCTCAGCCAAAACTGTATTATCTAGTTATTTTGTTAAATATGAGCAATCTAATCCTGATAAGATAAGATAAGATAAGATAAGAGGATATATGGGTAAAATAACATGAATTTGAAAGCCATTGTGCAAAGCCCAGCTGAATCCCCGCAGGAAAGTGCTGACGTGGGTTTGCTATTTCAGTTGGAGGCGGTAGCATCTATTCCTGTGCCGTTCTGGCCGAGGGATTTAAAAGAACGAGGTTATCTTTGTAGTCGTGCTGCGTCAATCGGTGCCGTTCGTCTCCCCAGACCCGCGGTGCAGAAACACTGCTTTCTTGTTAGCGTTGGACATCACGCGTCTCCTGTGACTTTGTCTGTATGGGACGTTCCCGGAGGTGCCATTTTATCTGGTCGCTGCATCTTTATCAGTTGTGTTCTGAATGTTTGTGAGACACACCACTGGGTTAAGCACCAAGCAGCAGTTCTTGACAGAATGGGCCTTTTTATGTTGTCACTGTTTGAATGTATTTTTGCAGGGGAACAGGATGTGAGTGGGACAGGGTGAAGGACACATCGCACAAGTCTCCGGCCTGTGGGAGGCGGGCTGTTGACATTTCTGGGAGAGGTTGACGTCTCTGTGGAAGCAGAACTGACGGCCTTTGTAGATTCTTTCCCACGGCCCCCGAAAGAAGGCCATGTGTTAGCATCTTGTTATTTCTGTCGCCATCGGGGCCAAGTTAATGCATCATTGTGTTTTCTAAAGGTGTGTCTTTTCGAGTGCTCTCGTCACTTCAGGCATTGTTTCTGCAGGAACAAAGTCCGCCGTGTGCGGTTCTTTAGTCTCCCTTCAAAGCGGCCACCACGGCAGACGGAAAAAAACACCTCGAAGGTCTCAATGAGAAAAAAAAAAAAACTCTGAGAGAAAGCAATAGCTTAGGTAATGATTTAACAGGAGCTATTTATAGGTGTCACAAACCGAGGAGTGCTGCACGCCATGCGGCCCACAGCTTCCAGCCAGCCGGGCTTACCATTCACTAACTACAGATGGCGTGTGCGTGTGTTGATGTTGTTGCGCTGCTGGTGCCGAGCCCTGCGTGAGGGCCGGGAATGCAACACCAACCTCGCGGGCGGCTGGGCGGCCTCCGCCCGCGTCGCCTGGTGCCTCACCTGCCTTCTCTCTCCAGCAGCAATGGGAACAGCAGCAGCTGGAGCAGCCTGGGCCTGGAGGGGGAGGCGTGTGAGGAGCGCATGTCCTTCTCTCCCTCTGACAGGTTGGTCTGCAACCTTTTTTTTTTTTTAAGAAAAAAAGACCAGGGGGGGTTCACCCAGAATGGGACAAAGACGAATAAGCTTGATTCTTTGTATTTACCGTGAAGCCAAATTCAAGTGCGGAGGCGTCTCTGCACCCGATGTGAGTAATGATTGGCACGAGGGCATTTTGATTCATACTTTGTCTCATTCTAGGAGCCACCAGCGACATGAATAGACCTGAATAGTAATGTCTGCATGCAATGTGCCTCAGCGTTGCTGCTTCTGCAATGCTGCCATGTCATTGTTTCTTCAACGCAATCATTTGTAGGTCATATTTAGGGGGCCTCTTTACATTAATACAGCAGCATTGACGCATTAAGTCCAAACTCTAAATCCCATTTAGCTTCCTCAGGCTGGTTTTTGCTTCCGTCCAGGCGACCACTTGTTTTCGGGCTCGTAGGAACTCGTCACTGTCAAATTTTGTGTGAAGGGTGTGATCGATTACACGTCGCACCTTATCACTTAAATTTTAAACAACCGTGAATAGGTTAAGACCTGTTAACGCACCATCGAGGCAGTCAGGGCCCAACACAATCGTCCCTCCCCTGATCCCCTGTGGTAAGTGAGTATTTCGTGCATTCAGAACCGGCCATTAGGTGGCAGCTTTCCCACAGAGGCGAAGCTAAAATGACTCCATTCTTGGAGTCCATTCTTTAATGGACGACTCTGTAGTTGCCGGCGTGTCTCTTTTGGTTCTAGTCGTTGCCTCGACAAAAGCAATCACCGCTTTACGATTGTGCTCATAAAACCAGTGTCCTCTCTGCAAAGGGAGTCATTTCCTTCCCCATATTCAGCGGTAAAGTAAACCCTGTGTGCTGCGTCAATAACACTGAAAGTAGAGAGGCGACTGTCGGCCCGTCACACAGCAAACATTTGCACCTTTGTCAGAAAAAAGCCACCCCCCCCCCCCCCCCCTCCGACCCCCCCGATCAAAGTGTCCTCAGTCGTCAGAAAAGGGAACTCTGGAATGTCGAAATGACACAAGACGTGTGAGACGTGTCTCCCTCTGCTTGCGCCTGCTGTGACGGCAGTGCATGTTGCGCCGTCGGCTCGCTCGCGCGTCTTCATCGTCTCCCTCTGCATGTGCGGCCTCGTGTGCCCGTCCCCCCACCCCCCCCCGTCCCCGTCCCCTTGTTTCTGGTCTCACTAACCTGTGTGACATTTCCCACCCAACAGCGACCACGCGGAGGAGAAGGAGGCCGAGGTCAAAGAGGAATCCAGCGGTAAGGACGCTTCATTGGCGGCGCCGTGAAAATCTGGCTTTTGTCAATCACTCAAAAGTGTTTGTCCAGAGTCCAAGCAACATAACATAGTCGCCCCCCCCCACAAACCCCCCTCCCTAATTTGAGGTCTTGCTCTTTCCACTCTTTGCGATTGGGAACAGTCGGTTAATGCCGGCCGGCTGTGCGTCTGTCTGAGTGTGTTGGAGTCGGGGATTTTACCGCCCCCGTATTCAGACACACTAATGCTCATTCAACCACTCCACTCCTTCCCCAGTCAGTCAGCCGGGGGGGAGGGGGGGGCTGTACTGTGTGAGAAAAGAGCGCAAAGGGCCGCTGCATGCATCACTTCTAGTATCCGTCTGTTTCTGTGCGCCGGTCTCTGTAAGACGCACAATAAATCTGGTTGCATTGTGTTTCTCGTCTTAACTCGGCCGCATGTTGCCTTCGCTGCAGGGACTCTCTGCGTGGACAAGACGCAGCTGGCGCCCCCCAGGACCGCGCTGCTCGTAGTCAACTCCGACGTCAGGGAGTCGGGGCGCGGCCCTCAACACGTGACCCTCGACCCCCAGCTCAGGAGCATGCTGCAGTGGGCGGCGGCCTCCATGGCCGACGTCCCTCTGGTCCAGCTGGGCCCCGACGGAGAGCTCCAGCAGGTGATTGGTCCTTCCCATCAACCCGTTACATAAAACGTCACAGCGCCCTGATCCCCAACATTTATTCCCTTTTTATGTCTCGATCCTAACTGAGCACATGACGACCTTTGCCCTTTGTGTATAGAAACAGAACGTGTTGCCGTGAGCTCTGCTCACTGGGTGCTGCGTCCCCATTAAAGATGCATCAGGAATCGGGAAACATTTATTGCCAAAATATGTCAGACATACAAGGAATTTGACACGGCGGTAACGTCGGGCAATGAGACAAATAACCCAGTGATTGATTAGCCTTTCCCCAGAAAACTACTTAAGGCGGCTCCTCTACTATTTCATATCTCTGCTTTATGAGCGACGGCAGATGAGAGTCCATCACCCATTCACCCAAATCCAAATTAATATTGATAAGCCGCGCGCGGCGCGTTTATTTGATCATCAAAGTGACCGTGTGATAACCGCGTGCCCCTTTCAGCTCCCGGCGGTGATCCAAAGGCTTCGGGAGAGGAAGTGGAGGGTGGGTGAGCTGCTGCACACGCTGCTGCGCTACTGCGAGGAGGCCCAGACGCACGGCCAGCCGCCGGCCAGAGACGACACGCCGCCGCAGGCGGGCAGGGAGCCTCAGCGCGTGCCCCTCTTCCAGTGGCTCCTGGAGCACGCCTAGCTCCTCGTCTCCTTCCCCTCGCTCTGCGAGCTCCACGGCCGCTAGAGGGCGCCGCGCATGTCTGCTAGTCTGGTTGTGGCTGTGGTGAAAGTGGGCGGCGTGTGTTGTGCGTTGCATGCAGTGACCACTAGTACCTCCGTCGTGTGATGCTTTTCTTTCCGCCCTCCGTTTTCATTGTTTCAGATGTATTATTTATCGGGCCGCGTAGATCTTGTGTGGACTAATGAGCCGTCTCCCCTCCCACCCTGCCCATTGTGCTTAAAGCTACACACAGTGAGAGAGAGACACACACAGACACACACACATCCTAACTGTTCCAGACAGGGAGTCGAGGGACAGACAACGGCTTTTCTTTTTTTTTGTCAGGGAATCCCCGTAGCTGCTGGTCGGATGATGTCATCACACCCACAGCTCGCCTCTGTGGGGTTTACACATGTTGAGAACAGTCATCAGTCCATTATAGTATTAATGCATCACTTCAGTGACGTTGCGTCTCTCCGCTAAAATGAACCCGTATCTTTAGTAAACTGCGGCGCTGATGATCCGATGGGGGATTCGTTCATTCGGTCGAATGATAATTTAGAAGTCGCCTTCTGCCGCCATCGGTGTTCGTGCATGGAATGTGGTCGACGCCGCTCGCTGAGCTCCAGTCGCCTTGGTAGGAAATACTGCTGATACTGCGCTTTGTATCAGAGAGCGTGTGTGTTTCAGCGCGTCTAAATCCGACGTGAAATTCTGTTGAAATAAGAAGTTGTCATTATTATCGCCGCGCCCCCCCCCCCCCCCCTCGGTCCAGCTGCAGGGAAGATTCAGTGACGCAGGCGCTGGACCTTTAAAGACGCTCATCTGGTCTCTAAAACCACAGACTAAGAGCATGTGCGTAGCTCGGAATGAGGAGGTCTGGTCCCAAAACTTCCACACAGCACCTCTGTCCCCCCCCCGGCATGCATAGGCTGGGCTGGGGGTCATGGTTGCTATTTCTTTATTACGAAAGCACTCCGGTATGACGCAATGCTTAGACTTCCCGAAAGTTGTCATCAGCCCCCCTTTTTTTTCTGGGTTTAAAACACTGTAAAATACCGCGTTGCTAATCGGTTAAATATGGACTTCAGTGTGGCTGTGGGACGCCCCCTCCAGCTGAGCGTCCTCTGATGTATTAGCTTGCGTGTCCACGCCGCCGCGGGTCACGCTTCCGCCTCTGCCCACCCCCCCACCACGCCCCCCCACATGCTGCTTCACCTGCAGCCCGCCAAGGAGCCGTATACTGTTAGAGGTGTTTGTCCCGTATCATTTGTTTACATGCAACAATTACTGTATCACGAAATCCAGGATTTGAGAAGAGAGCGGAGTATTAGCCTGAGGAGCGAGCGCGCGGCCATCTTGGAATGTATTAGCAGTGATCACCTGACGACGATGTCGTCGTTGAAGTGGGACTTTCACCGGTTCCTTGTTTTCGTTTTATTCTTCTTTTCTTCTGTCTCTACATTCCCACGTTGCCTCCATGTCGATGTGTTTGTGAAAGCTGATCTTGAACTTCCTCTGGAAGCAGATGTTGTGGATCTGTTCTGCTACCGTCGTTCCCAGTGTTACTTTCTGCACCACACGGGGGGAAAAAAGACACAAAAAGAGAGATCTGACCTCCACTCACTTCTGTATTTCTCCTGCTTCCTTAAACCCTGCCAAATGAAGATATTTAATAAATTATGTAAGTTATATATCAGTGGGTTCACGACTTGTTCTCTTTAGTGGTATTGCTGAAGCTTAAAAACCTCTAAATCTGTTTATGTTGAAGCTCGGTGTGACAATAAAGCTTTGTTTTGTGCTCTTATTCGTTGTGTCATGATTGTTCTTTCAAGGGATTAAAGTCGCCATGTTGCAGTTTAACGGTTGATTAAAAGCAGTTGTGGTAAATTATTGCCTTTTGCTTATTTCTAAAAAGTTTAGTAAATTTTCAGTATTTTGGAGAAAACATAGTTAAAAAAAGTGTCAAATACAAGAAAATTGCAAAAAAAAGAATTTGGGAAAATATATATTTTTGTCATGGGAAAAAAGTCCAAAAATATGTTATTGTTTTGAAAAAAGTCTAAATGTTGAACAATTCGGTAAAAAGAAGTGCTGACGGAAATAAAAAAGAAATAGTGTTTTTTTTTTCACATAATTCTTTTTTAATCAAATTCAAGGTTCCTAATTTGCGCGTTTCCACACACGTGTTACAATGTGACGTCATGACGTTGGACTCGTATCGTATCTGCTCAGCAGGACGGCTCGTTGCAGGAGGCGAGGGACGCGTCCTGAGGAGCACATCTCTGCTCCCGGGAGTCCAGGGGCCACACGGGGACGCGGTTTCGTCTCGGCTCGTGGGCGACGTGGTGAAGTCATCGTTGGCAGGCCTCAAATTATGGGCCGTGAGGGGGGGGGGGGGGGGGGTAGTTGCAGATGCGCATCTCTGCAAATTATGGCCCCCTCTTGGTGTGAAAAAAAAAAAGAGTGGGCTCACTGGGAAGATGAGACGATTGATATTTCGTGGTCTGGTTGCCGAGCAGCATGACGAGTCACACGCACAGGAATGTGTGCCATCGCACATTTAAACCACCGCCGGTGACAAGAGTTTGTGATATTTCATTCTGGTATTCGGCTCAGACTTCTTTTCGGAGGCTGGATCGGTTCTTTCTGGGGCAAGTGAGCCCAGCAAGGAAAAGCCAAAATAAATACTATTTACTAGCTGGTGTGCAAACTGACAAAAGCGTTTCAGCGTGTGCCATTCACCAGTTAATGGAACAAACCAAGCGTGTTGATTGTCTTAGGTTGAAGAATGATGGGTGTGATTGGTTTATTGATGGGAGGTGGCTACAATAAGGCGGCTTTACGATGCTGTTCTTTGTTCTTTGATTCCAACCGCTGATCGCACTTAAACATAACATGCACCGAATATTTAACAAAAGCATGATGACGGACCTTGACCCCCTTGTCACTGGCACAAAAGCCCTTCCATTGGAACCGTGGCTTCCGATTGGCTCACAATGTCTTCTCACTGTTTTATGATTCTTTTTTTTAATCATTATGTCTTGTTAATGATCGCCACAGGAGTGTGAGCGAGACACATCGGCGGTTTACGAGGGCATCGGACGCTTTTATTAATCCGCTGTGAGACGGGAGGTGTGTGCCGTGCACACGCACACACACACACACACACACACGATGGCCGGTGCATCCCCCTGCCGTGTCGATGTGTGAGTCACTTCCATCCTAACAGCAACAAACGGTGGAGTTGTTGGGAGAGTCCACTTTGGGGCGGGGGGGTTGGCTGGCCTGAGTCACGCCCATGGAATCCATGATATACTGTACTGGGCTTTGTGTTGGAAAGGGGAAAACCAGCTACATCATCTCTGCTGCTCCTTTGTTCTGGAGAACGTAGCCTTTGTTTTTGTTTCTTCGTCCTCCTCTCGGTGGAGCCTCGGCCTCTTTGTTTCATCACCACCGAGTCAAAAGGTTCGAGCCTCCAGTGAGCCGAGGGACTGGATCGCGGCGGCGGGTCTGGGGGGGTCACGATGGGTGACCTGCTGCGTCGCAGCGCTCAGAGAAAAGAGGCACTTGTAAAGGTTTTCACGCACAGTGATGAACAGTTTTTAGGCGGTTTTCACATTGTATCCAATTACCCACCGTATCAATGACAGAAGGGAGTGTTTGGGTCACTTTTTATTTTGTAGCTTTGTTTACTCTGAGATTCCTCGGAGCCTTCCTAACTTGTTTAAATATATATACACGTAAAATAAATATACAATAAATATACACGTGTATGTTTATATAATCTTCACTCATATCGCTGAATGTGGGTTTCTAACTCAGAAATAACATTAACTTGAATGATTAATTTGCAAATCACAAGGTAGTGCAAAAGGAAAAACATTCTCAAATCCTCCTGTGATGTTTTAGCTGATGTCATGGTAACAGAAGTTGGGGTGGACTTCCTTAATCCTGTTTACTTTACGAGCGAGGTCCCACGAATAATGAGCGATCCCATGGAGTCACCACCTGGAAGCGCTCTCGAAATGTGGGGCGACTCGTGACGTTTCCCTGCTATTGTCGTTTCCAGGAGTGACCACATACTGTAACTGTGTGTGTGTGTGTGTGTGTGTGTGTGTGTGTGTGTGTGTGTGTGTGCCCCGTGGGCGGGAGGGGAAGCGTCCCAGTCCGGAGGGGCTGCCCCTGATTACCAATCTGGAGGCTGCGTTTTGACGCTTTGGTGATCAAACGCAGCCGATTGAACTCAGTGACGTGGGGGGGGGGGGGGGGGGGGGGGGGGAGGGGGAGGAGGGTCCTGGGCCTGTCTGACTCACTAAAACAACCAGCTCCCCTGCTGCTCCCACGCCGCAGGGATCCCACCGCTCTGTTGACTCAGGTGCCGTGCGTTGCGTTTGGGCTCAGCAAACAGCAGAAAGCGGCGTTCTCTCGGCGGCCTCGGGGCGGCCTCGGGGCGCTTCCTGCGTTGCCCACCTCGGCTCGATGAGAGCGCCACGGAGAGGAAGCAGAGGACAGGTGGACTGAATAAAAGGTGGCTGCTGATGTCATGGCCGCTCCAACCCGGGTCTTTTTCCTCCTTCATCCTCCTCCATCCTCCTCCTCCTCTTGTCGGTCAAACTAGCAGCGGATTCTCTGTTGTAGAAATGCATGATCCCCTTTTTGGTGCTGCAATCGCATTGAACGGTAATCGCACACCACTCAGCTTCACCGTGAGATGCAGATTCTCAGAACAAATAGAGCACGTTGCCTTGCAGCCACTTCGCTGTGTCACTGGAAAGTGTTGCACCCTCAGGGTGAAATGGACGAGAGGAGACGGGAGGAAGGAGGGAAACAAGGGGGAGGTAAAAGGGGAAGGATGCGAGGGCGAGAGGGTGTTGGAGCACCAGCGGAGTGCTGACAGGCCCGGCGTTTTCAAACACGATAGCTTAGCTCCCACCGACCGCCGTTCTCTTGAGTTTTTAGCGGTCTTTGTAAACTTTTCATCATGAGCATCACCTACCATGTGGAATTGGTCCAATACGTAGACAAAACTAAGATGGTTTACATAGAAGTTGCTTATGTTAGCATTTAGCTCAAAGCCTCACAGGCATCGCTGTAAACTGTAAGAGTCTAGTTTATCGTTACGTTTTTCTATTGTGTGTAATTAAACATTTTCTTCCTTTTTAAACTCATTTTTAAACAACCTCTAGAGTTTGTATCCTCTTGAAGGTGTGGTCATGGTCAACAAGGAGCAGCATGGACACCGCGACAGCCAGGCAGTTGAAGATAATTAGGAATTGCAGTGAGTGCATCTCCACTCCAAGTGGTGCCACTTGTCTTCTTACTGCATTTCCCTCGACACGGATAGTTTGCTCAGTGTTCACCCTGACTCTCCCACACACATCGACCCGACATGTGATCCGTCTAATGGTCTGGAATATCCCCGTGCAAGCTGATCATCGCCTCAATTTTCTTTTCAAATGCCTCGTTTTGACAAAACTGCAGGGCTGGTGTGATGTGACGGGAGAGCTGGAGGAGGAGGCGAGTGGGGCCTAAACATTGGGGGTTGCTATGGAGGCGGCAGTGTAAGAAGTTTGGAGTAAGAGGCATTAAAAGGCAGCGTGTGTGTTTTGCAGACTTTGAGTGACCTTCTTACCACAGAGGATGTGGGAATGTGGAGAGAGAGAGAGAGAGAGAGAGAACCCTCTGCTCCTCACGCAGCAATTCCTGAAAGCAGCCTTGCAGTCAGATAAAAGAGAGCGATGTCATACCTTAGTTAGTAAATATGTCCTCCTCGCACGCGAGGACTCTTCGGAAGCGTTCAATCAATCGCATGCCAATCCTCGAGCTGTGCTCAAGCATCACGCTGCAGCTTCTCAAATCCAGGCACCTCTCACCCTTCATGGTTTCCCCAAACGGGCTGAAACCAGTGGAATCACTCTGGTCGCTTTGAAGCCGAAATAGCCAGCGGGCAGAACCAGACTGACCGGATCTCGCTGCTCACTGTGACGCCACAGTCTGTCTGTGAACCCTGAACCTTCACCCGGAGGCCCCCCGACGCCTCAGGCGGCGCAAACTGCCGACAGAGTCAGAGTCCACCGGATGAGCGCGAGGTTGCTGAGTTTAGTGCGGGACGCATGGTCAGCTAGGAATGCTCTAAAAACCCAGAGATAATCCAAAGCGCCTAACAATGCAAGAGCCGACCGGCGGCGAAGGTGCACACCCTGTCTCAAGTGCCGCCTCCTGTTAAAGATGCGCTGCTTCGTATCAGAAGCAAAATACAAGCGTGGTTAAAACTGGATTAATAGGGAGAGAGGGAGAGGGGGAGCGGGGGGGTTGGTGGGGCGGTTGTGCAAGGGAACAAAAATCCTACATGTGGTTTTATGTAGATAGAATGTCCTTAATGATGAAGTATTAAACAATTGTAGCGCCGCGGGGTTTGATATTTTTAGGGAAGGGGGGAGGGGCACATATGAAGAAGCCAGATTTCTCTCGTGAAATTTCTCTTGGATTTCGCAAACTCACAGGACCTACTACAGCCCTCCTTTCCATTGTCACAACTTCTGCCTGAAATAACTCCCGTTCCTGAAGGAGGCTGATTTTCTGCTGGGCTTTTGAAACACTACACTGTTGTTCTGCTGGCAGCGGGGAAACAGCGGAGGTTAAGGAGGTCATCCTCTGGGCTAACGGGAGCCACTGCCGTGTTTAGATGCTGCAACAGCCCAAAGCGTGACCGCTGGACCGTCTGTGGACACGACATGCGACAATACCTTATTGTGCACGTTTTTCTTTTTTTGGAAATCGTAAGTGTAAGCAAAATTAAAATAGGAGACGTGAAGGAATTAATAGCACCGTGTTGTTGTGGTCTTTACTGCTTTTACAGACGTAGCTGAAGCTCAGTGACTTTGTTTGCCACACAAGCACCCGGGAATTCTTGCAGAGTTCATTCAAATGTATAAATGATTCTGTATTACCAATAAATCCCATGAATTGCTTTTATTAAAAAACCCTCAGAGAATAACAATTTTCTCTCAGCTCAACCGGGAGCGTTGCCATCTTCACACTCACTGTTTTGGTTTAACAGACTGTGACTTTACGTTGCTTGTTCGCTCTTACCAGCCATGTTTCCAGCTGCAGCAGGCAGCTGTTTTCAGTGAAAACACTCAAAGACAAAACATTTTTCACCCGACCAAGCTGGGCCAAAGAGACTTCCTGGCAGCCTGTTATAGTCAAGATATAATCCTACTTACATGTGGACAGAAACACGCTGGTTCCCACGGTTCCAAACCCGCTGTTGCTTTATGCTACAATTCCACTGCATGGTGAGGTGAAGCGCTACTCAACTCGACTGTTTCTGTGCTTCCGGGTTGGGGCTAATGTTACAATTTGACACATTTTGTTTTCACATTGTGTTGAGTGTTACATTGATACGTTACATTGTTATCATACATTGCTGTTTTTCATTTGTATGTTACATTGTTACATTACATTGTCATTTAACATTGTATTGTTAAACTGATGCATTGTTACGTTACACTGTTACGATACATTAGTATGTTACATTGTTACGTTACATTGTTACGATACATTGTTTGGATACATTAGTATGTTACATTGTTACGTTACATTGTTACGATACATTAGTATGTTACATTGTTACATTACATTGTTACATTACATTGTTACGATACATTAGTATGTTACATTGTTACATTACATTGTTACGTTACATTGTTACAATACATTAGTATGTTACATTGTTACGTTACACTGTTTAGATACATTGTCACGATATCTTGCTTCAATATATTGCTACATCAATAGTCAACCAAGCATTTTACTAACTATTTCACGCTAACTATATGGGATTGTTCAAAAATTGAGACACATACAATGGAAACATGTTTGAAAAGCAGTAGGTGGAAAATGAGATTAAGAAAGGTTCTGGTACCAAAAGTGAGTCGATTCAAGCCGAACCCTGCAGTGCAAATTGGATGTGCGAGTATCATCATGCGTCACTTATTTTCCCTACCAGAAAACACGGTATTCGCAAAAAGGCCTGCAAAGAAACAACAATGTAAAAAAAGGAAGATAACAATATATTAAAGGAGAACTGGTAGAAGGTTTTCCTGACCAATGGACAAGGATGAATTTTACGTCATCAAACAAACAGCAGTCATTAATTGATATCTTCCTTTAAAAAAAAAGAGGTGTTTTTTATTGCAACAATTTGGGCAATAGGTTGATTCTGTCTAATGCAACTAAAAGCTTTGAACTTGGGCCGAAAGAATCTCTGAAGGTGAGAAGGAACAACATCTGTGTGTCTAAGTAAGCTTGCTTGCGTTGTTTGTGGTCAGACACACACACACACACACACACACACACATGAGTCAGCATGATGTTTCATGTTCCCTGTGTCTGTGATAGTTTCTTCACTTTTTGTTGATAGTGGAAATCCAGGTTTGCACAATATTGGGCAGAGTGATACATTGAGGCGATGTCTTCCGGCTTTAAGACGTTTTTCAGACAATTAAGGTCCACCAGCAAACATGTGCCTTAATGCCTTTAGACTGAGGCAGCTATAAAACCAAAAACAAGGTTCCTTCAGTGACATTACAGAGATAAAGTATAATGACTGACACTTAATATGTAGAAATGCACTTATCAGATTATTTTTTGTCTGTTGTCCTTCGGTTTTGTCTGATGTGAATGTACCTGCAGGAGCTCTGAACTGCCACACCGGCATGATGATTAGTCACTGATCCCAAAACAAAAGGAGCCAACAATGATAATTACTATATAACCAACTGCCGAAATCAGAGGGAAACCCGTCGACGTCGAGAATGAATCTTAAACTGAAGAGGTACGATCGCCTTGTGTCATCTCTTTTTAGTGAGGAACGAGGGGAGTCCGAACGTGATTATTGTTAAAACTCTAAACTCTAGACTTCAACTAGTGGCCTGTTTATGTGTTGTCGCTTGTCAGCGCGTCGGAAGGACTCTCTTCACCTGTCGGTCGCCCGGTCTGATCTCTCTCCCGTCGCCGCGTCGAGGATCCCTCTGATTGGCTGCAGACAGAATCCCCGCACTCCCCCCCCCCCCCCCCCCCCCCCCCCCCTGCCTCCCTCCCCCTCCCCTCCTCTGATTATAGGGGACTCTCGCGGACTCTCCTCCCTGCCTCGCACTGAGTCTGGGACCTAGCCCCGCGGCTGAACGGCACACGCAGAGCGCGCAGCATGGCAGCTACCCACGGCGAGTACAGAGGCTACCTGCGGAACACCGTCGACATGGAGGCCGGCCAGCACCGCTTCCACCCGGTGCAGAGCTCGGAGACCACGTACCGGCCGCTGCTGTTCGGGACCCTCGCGGTTATGGGATTGCTTCAGGTGGCTTCCAGCGTGGCGATCTTGTTGCACCTGACGGGTTACCTGCAGGAGGTAGGCTCGCCGCGCGCGCACTCAGGAGCTCTGGTTCCGCGTGTGAATATTTATCCGCCGCTTCGATCCACGCTCCTCGACTCGGGCTGCGCGAGCTCGAGTTCAGATCCATAAACCCTTTTTGCGCAACTTTACGTTGCCGTAAAGCGACAGATACATCCGCTTCTTATCTGTGTGTAAAGTCGGCAAAAAAAAATCTGCAGTTTTGTGCGCCAAGATTTCGTGCACCTTTTGCGTCTCTTTGAAGTTTACGTCTTCCCGCGCTGTAAAACACGCACGCACGTACACACACACACACACACACTCACACACACTCACACACACACACTCACACACACACACTCACACACACACACACTCACACACACACACACCTACAGATAACATCTCCAAACGCCCGCGTGACATTTTCCAAAGAGGAGTTATTTCGGGGGCGAAGATCTCCGCTGCGCGCGCGATGTCACGGTTGCACAATGCAGATGTTTGCACTCCAGCGTGTTTACATTCCACCGGGGCGTCTGTTTGTACATCATCCGCGTCCTGCGCTGTAAACCCTCCACTGGCAACATCGGTTCGGTTGGTCTGGCAAAGCTCAAGACGGAGCTGATGCTGAAGTGGAAAGTTCCAGAATGTTAACTTCTCCTCAGCTCATCGTCTGTGATGTGGTCATAAATAAATAATAACATTCATGCTCTTTATGGCGGGTTCAAGAGAGCAGACCTCATCCCCGCTGTGTCCTGACGCTGGAGGTTCACCTGGGGAGCATCTCTCTCTCTCTCTCTCTCTCTCTCTCTCTCTCTCTCTCTCTCTCTCTCTCTCTCTCTCTCTCTCTCTCTCTCTCTCTCTCTCTCTGGTTTGAGTTATCTGGCTTACCTTTGGAATAAACACACTGTGATGCCGTAGAGGTTAGTTATGTTCTGAATGTGGGCCAGAGGGGGGAAAACCAAATAAAAGGCAGGGAGGCAAAAGATGCTTTTAAAGAATGTATTTTTTAACAATACCCAAAGAGAAGCAAAGGCGATTGCAAGGAGACACCTTTTTGTGTAGTGGCTTTTATCTGAACGTGATGAGAGGGATGCAGGACAGGAGCTTTTTTTTCATTTTTAATCTTGTCAGGTCGTGCGGCGCCGGGGGGCGTTGTCTTGGTAAACGTCTAAGATATTAGACTATTCAGAGACAACGGCCCTGCAAACGAGAACCACATATCAAATTCCTTTCACGCCCGCCTGCTGCTGTGGAATCCCCCCCCCCTCACGTCGTAACTGAAATGTCTTCCTGTAGGCCTTGTCAAGAATTCCTCCCGACCACACCTGTCGGGGCGGGGCTTATCTCAGGTACTGTGTCTAACCTCAGCTCCTGCGTTTCTGTCCCCAGGTCGACCTGTCCTCAGCTCCACATCGTCCAATGGAGGTGAGTGTGAGCTTACACCCAATTCTGCACTCAATCAAACCCTATCACGGACAGCTATCACAACGCTATCAGTCACCCGTGAAAAGGCTCCAGACTCCGACAGGCCTGAACAGAGTTAGAAAATCATGTCACCAACAACAAAAACCATTTCATCCCTCGCAGACAAACCGGCCCGAAGTTAAAGGAAAATAGAAGCAGCAAGCAGATGAATCGGATCATAAACGCTCCTCACGATATTCATTTATTCACAGTTTTTAGGTTTTCTGACTTTATTTTGTTCTGCCTGATATGTCCACATTCTCTAGAGATGGATACCCTGTAAGTGAATTCTTTTTTTTTAGGAAACTTACATTTCTTCGCCATTTTCAGAGCAGAAGCCAAAAAAAAAAACCGCATGGGAGCACTAACGGACATTATTTCATTCCCTACTTGAACAAACGATCAATCACTGTGAGCACACAGTGATTGATCGTTTGTCAAACACAAACGAAGCGTACCAGGTATTTCCCCCGTCGAAGAGGAAAGTGCAGTTTGTGCACTGACGTCTCAGTGTTTCGCAAGAAGAGTAGTTTGAGCAGCGTGACCTGAATAAGCCAATCATCCGCCAGCCTTCAGCAGGTAGCAGAGCTTCCGCAAAGCCCCAAACCCCAGGTGGTGGTGGTCTCCCAGTCTGGGAAAGAGGTCCGACCACAGCGGGAGAAGCAGCTCACCGACCGCGTGCGTTCAGTGAGTCGCACGTGGGCGACGGTGGCCCAGGACGGATTCTTGATCGTCAATGTCACAGACCTGATTTCTAATCCTGTTTTGGAAGTTTGACGCCCGTTTTCTGGCGTCAGGTGTTTGGCTTTACAAATGCCCAAAAAAGAAGCAAAACAACGAAAGCTTCTGGTGCTGGGTTTCCCATAATGCTCTAATGACCTTCTCCTGTTCCGTGTTTTGGGTTTCCCCTGGTGGAGCACTCCCACAAGCCACCCAGGCAGAGTGAGGAGCTCATTGTGTCGTCAGGATCTTCGCGAGGCGTCGGTGGGGGGCTTTCTCCCAGCTGGCTCTGTCAGACCTCGGTGAACAGCTGCCATGCGAAACAATCCTTTGCCCCCGTCCTCGGAAGCCACTCCCCACCACGATGGAGATGCTGAGGGACGCATGCGTTAGTTAAAGGGGTCGTAGAGGCGGACATTTCTCCCCCCCGCGGTGCAGCGCGGTTGCCCTGCTTTAATCCTAGATCACTTCGGCCTGAATCATCTCTGCGCTCCGCTTGAGGAGGTGGAACGCGATCGCAACACAAATCAAGGCGATCCCACAATGCACAGGGCCGATCGCCGGGGCGATGTTCCTCATTCTAGGACACGGCGCTGTGAACATGTTTGTGCAGCAATTTCTTCCTGGAGTTGTTAGGACGCACAACATTTTGTCCTAGCAGCGACTGTGCCGTGCGACACTTCCCTTTCACCCTTCTTCTTCTGTTTTGAGGTGTTGTCTGAGAGTTACGTATAACAAAACCACATTTCTTTGCGACAGCTCAACGTATCACTTGAATGTCGAGGTACTTGTTGCAACGGCAAGTAAGTCTACTTGCCGACTCTCTTTTCCAAACAACGAACAAAGTCAGCGTCACTTAACTAGTGAGATTGAAAGACAAGCACATTGTTCCTCTTAACTGGTGCCAGATGCATCAGAAACTGTTTTCTTGGTAACCACGCTGATTAGAATCAGCACTCCGGGGTTGAACGCGGCCCACTTCATATCCGTGCCAAATCCGTGAGAAGCAAAATCTCGCTCTGCAAGGTTACTCTCAAAGAACGTCCCCTCCCCCCCCCCCCCCCCCTCCTCCGGGCGTAACCACCGCCCTGATGACAGGCTGGCAGGATGGATCCTACGCACAGACAGGAAGTCAGAGTGCGCTCTTCCATTTACTGTTCAGAGCGACCGCTGAACCAAACTGTGGTCAGATCTGTCCGACCCGTATGAGGGAATAGCGAGGGCTCGTTTTTAACGGTGGCTGTTTCGGTTTCAGTTTAGGCAACTTCTCCGGCTCGGAAAACACACACACACACACACACACACACACACACACACACGGATTCTTGTTGTTTTTTGGGGGTTCAGTTGTTTTCCTTCTGGTGTTTCTCTCAGGAAGTGCAGACGGAGCCGGTGCTGAACGCCCTGAGGGACCCGAGGAGGAAAGGGTCGTGCAAAACGTCCAAAAAGAGCCTCCCGTCGGCTCACCTGCCCATTCAGACCCGGGAGTACCCCCCGAGTGAGTCCGGTGCGACCGTCATGTGACGCAACAGGGTGACCTGACTATAGAAACAGTAAAAAGCAGCATTGACTCGTTTCTTTGCTAACGTGTGAACCATTAACTGTCAAAGCGTGAATGTGGACTGTAAAACATTTGTATGTGGACGGGATTAAATCCTGTTTATTTAAACAACATAAATCACACTTTATTTAACAAAAACATAGTGTGACACGCTCGCTCGCTCACAAACGGTAACTTGAATCCACTTATAAACACAGTTGCTTCTTTTCTCAAAGTCTATGCATCATTTTGACCCCTTTCAACTCTTCCCTCCTCGTCGCAGTCGGTCTAAAAGACGCCGTCATCGTCAACTGGGACCCGGAGCACCGGTACCGCAACAGGATGGACTACGAGAACGGCCGACTGCTGGTGGGCGAGACCGGTTTCTACTACATCTACACCAAGATCTGCTTCCGCTACTACCGGCCTGACGGCAACGGTCCGGCCAGCGCCGCCCCGCCGGACGTCAGCAACCGGCAGCTCATCCACTACGTCTACCACGAGAGCATCAAACAGAACAGCAAGGCCACGGTGCTGATGAAGACGGGCAGCACCATGCGCTGGAACATCCCCACCTACAACATGTACTGCGCCCAGCAGGGCCGAGGGGTCCGGCTGGACGAGGGGGACGGCTTGTACGTCATGGTGTCCAACGCCTGGATGCTGGACCTGGAGGGAGAAGGGACGTATTTCGGGGCCATAAAGTTGGGTAACTGAGAGGGGAGAGACGTGGGGAGCGGACATGCTACTGAACATTTGATACGCCGAAGAACCACTGTTAGCGATCTTATACGATTTAGGTTTGTTTTCTCTTGTTCGTGTGTGTTTTCTTTTGTTGTTTTAACATTTGCTCTTCACCAAATCGCCGAGTGACACGTGGGGGGAAAAATGATGGAAAAGCTTGTCGCCTTCTTTACAAACATTTAACTTGGTATTACAACATTTAGACTTAAGCACAGAGTGTGTTGCACTAAAAGGGATTCATCCATGTGGAATATTGTCACTATTCAACATTGATAGAGATTTAAGCATCTGCTTCCATTCAGCAGAATAAAAATGACTCCCGGGTCCGACCTGCGGCCCGGAGACACAAACGTTTTGTCAGTAGGCGACTAATCGGCAGTTAGACGGTGAGTTATATCACCCTCGTCATCTCGGACTGAAAAAGGAGGTCATGCATGTCTGTACTCCATTAACTCAACCTGCATTCCTCTTCTGAGAGCGGCCTGCTTTCGTGAAGGCAACTGCGCGACAATGTCATTTCAAACCCAGGTGGGAATGGCATCAACCAACAATGCGGATAGCTGGACTGTCTGACCGTTAAATCACAGCAAGGGACTCTTTGTCTTTTTTAACTAGAGGAACCGAATTGAGTTTGGTTCATCTTTAACTTAAATTTTGTTTTTTCTTTTGGCTCTACAGTGGGGTCAACGGGAATATGCACTAAGTATTTATTTATTAGCCGTAGAAGTACAGAGACAGGTCATTGTTAAAGTGACCATACAGCTGTAAAAAAAAAAAAAATACAGTTATATTTTATATCTGTGTGACATTCATTATGCAGCACTTAGGACAATAGTAGATACGCTTTTTGTTATTAAAACACAGGGGCTCCATTTAAAATTCTATATTTATGTATCTTGATTTTGACAATTCTGTGTGCACTTGCCTAGCCAAAAGCAATACGGATGTGTTGTTTCTTACCCGTAAGATCTTCACCTGCTAGATTCTTTTTCTATTTAGTGTTTTTTTATTTTTTTATTTATATCTGTGTATGTTTTAATAATAAAAAAACAACTACTTTTGTAACAGCGTTTCATGCGTGTTGACATCGGCCACCTCGAGGAGGATTCAATGACAGACACCACGGCGCTGAAACCTGACTAACAGGCCACCCTGGCTGTGATACTATTGCACAACAACGTGATCACCTCCACATTCCGGTCAGAGCCGTCTGCGCTGATCAGACGTGGGGCTCTGCAGGAGAACGTTGGTGCATTTCCTTGTAGGGGCAGGGGTTCAATTACGCAGTAAAAAAGGAAGGTCTTTTTCGAGAGCGATTTGATGCATACGACCAAACAATACGAGCACTCGCAAGTTTTGCAACAGCTCAAACAATTGCGCTGTGGCTCAGTTTCAGATTTAAATAGCTGAAGCCATGAAGAGTCAACAATGGACTGGCGTAGTGTGCCACCCTGCTGAAGTGACTTGATTTCTCAACTCCTGGCGCTGAGCAGAAACCATTAAAATGTGTTGTGTCAGTAAACATTTTGAAAAGTCTCCCGCCTCCCACACACTCCCTCACTGTACACATATAGTGACACGCACACACACACACACACACACACACACACACACACACACACACTTATGCAGACAGACGCTTCAGTTTCTGGCTGCACTCATAAAATAGACCCATTTGGCAGCAGTGCAGAACTTATTTTATTACTCACATATGTAAAAGCACAAGGGCCAATGAAAAGCAATGGCCCGATCCCTGTCAGAGGACGTGCGTATTGAAGCCGTTTATAGGGAACAAAATGGATCTCTGGCTTTTATTACTCGGTGTGTCTGCAGAAGAGCTCCGGAGGAACCGAGCAGAGACTCGATTCGCCTCCTCTGCTGTCGTCATGCAGCATCTGCAGCTTTTTCAAAGAGCTGCAGCCTTTTTTTCAGAAAAACTTAGTCATGCATTGGACAATGTATCCAGGTGTCTCCCCCCTAATAAGCAGAACCAAGTGTAGCTAATTATGGGGGGCCGAGCTTCACGGGCGGCGGCCTGGAGGAAATGGCGCAGCTGGAAGTCTTTGTTACCTTGCGGGCAGGTTGCTTTGGTGTCTTGCACGCTCACACACATCTGAACATCCACGCAGTCGACTCCATCGGTGGCGCATACAAACAACCTCGCTAACACGTGCGCGCACACAAACTCGCCCACTCCTCTGCCGGCTGAGTCAGCGCGGCCGGCTATTTTCACAAGCGGGGCCCTCGCCCCGCGACTCTGGCTTTTGATGTGTGACGTTTTCGACCGCTTGGCTAATGCTAACATTAGTGTTATTAAAACAATACCAGAGTAAGATTTACAGGCTGCGCTGCAGACGCATGGGCGTGAGATAGCAGGAGGGTTGTTACTGTAACCGGGCCCTGTCATCTCCCGGGTGAGCTGTCGGCAAAGAGTGTGTGCCAGACTGTCTCCGCCTGTGTGGAGAGGAGGAGGTCGTCAGCCAGCCGCAGGGTTTTATTCAATCAAAGGACACACCCGTGAGCAAATGCGTAACCAATATCAAGGGCATGCCAACAGGGTTTGCATCTTAAAAATGCCTTGATCCCATTTCTTTACATGAGTGACCCGCTGACCTTCAGCTTCAGCACCACGGACAGCTCATCTCCCGTCTGACCTTCAATGCACACATCGACAATGCTTTTATTGTGTGTAACTCGTACAAAACTGTAAATGTTTAATGAAGCCAAGGTTGTTTGTCCCGCTGCACAACCTCGACCGCCAATAAACTGTAAAGCCGGGTGGTTTTATTCACTGTTACCACGACTCAACATCTGACCACGACCAGCTCCCAAATCCACGAAAGCAACTTGAGCACGAAAAAACATCGGAAACATTGAGATGAGAGTCATTGACTGATGCCACACTACGATTGGCCAGTCTGCATGTCACATGTTCTTTCAAATAGCAATGATATACATAGCGTGAGAAAGTCCCATTTCTCTACTTTCGATCCACTACTTAACTAAACCACGTCAACAATACCCAGTGTGTGTGTGTGTGTGTGTTTGTGGCTTTGGTCAGCAGGTCCTCATAAACCACCATTTACAAGTAACATTAATCAAGTATGGAAAAGGGTATATTATCTCTGCTCGTCACAAACAAAGTCACCACTTATCTTAAGAAACACCCGGTGGTCAGCGGTGCTGTTTGGCGAATCAGAGACAAATGGCCGCCGGCGCTGAAACACATCTGAAAACGTTTCAATGGAAATTCATGCCGACGATGCTTTTCCCTCATTAACGACTCCAACACAAAAAATAAAAAAACACAAGCAGCATTTGATGATAAGAGGATGCTGAGTTCAGGTTCAACTCATTAAAATAATCCCAACTAGATGCATCTACTGCTGGGAGAATTCCATGAGGTCCCATTGAAGAAAAGCCACCGAAACAAAGTCGAGAAACTGCATTCAGAAAAAATGTCTGTTCCACATTCTGATCCATCAAAGCTTGTGCGTTAATCAATCACACTCAAAGGAATCAACCCCAAATGATCCACTACCAGGACGGACTAGACAAGCTCAAAAAACCCACAACACAGCACATTCTGTAACACGACAATTACCTTAATCCTGCTTCATCCTTACTTTTGAGTCAAGTACAAAAAACTATACAACATGGGGATCATTGCAATTTCTTTTTGACTGCAATATTTTACTTTTAAATTCGATTGCTTTCTTTTTGAATCCTTCAGTGTTTCGGGTTCTGATCACTGTTTTTAATCAAAGGACTTGAAATTACTCCCAGAAGAGAAAGGGAATGTTAATAAAGTTAAAATCAGGAAAGACATGCGCCAATAGACACACACAACACAGGCAGAAAACACACACACACACACACACACACACAGATGACACACACAGACACACACACACAGTCCATGAAAGCACACTCAAGCATGTGCGCACGCGCAGACACACTAACACACGAACAGAGGGAATCCCCATCTGTGATGCAGCGGTGCAAATCGCCGGATCAAACGGTCTCAGATGGATCAGGTTAAGATGCGTTCCACACCGAGGGGACGCAGATGTTCTTCGGGTGTTGAGTCGAATTAAGTGTCTTAACATCTGGTTCTGTCAGCGGGTCGGATCTGCAACGCAGTGACGGCGATGACTCAGGCGAACGGGGTCGAGCCGGGACAGAGTCAACACATGAGACCTACATCCGCTCGCAGACTTCCCAAAACCACCGGCAGCAACGAGCAACACGCCCGGAGCTGGAACGCCGTTCACGCGGCGCCGCAGCCTTGTTGAACATCTGTAATTGTGAGGTCTCTTTAAAGTGCCGCTTTCAAAAGCCCTAATGTGCCACTACGCACAATACATTACTTTCAAAAATGTGCAGAGAAAATAAGAGAAAATGTACAGCCTTCTGTTTGCACGCTGGAGGAACTAAGCGGTCCAAACATCAACAACGTGTGTTGCTGAAGCCCTTCTTGGGTGGCTGGTGAGTCAGTCCGGCGTTTGACTGGTCGCTGGAGGGGCGGGCCCTCATCTGGTCGACTGACCCGTCATCTGGTTGGCTGGTTGTTTGTGTTACTGCGCGGCCGGTTGTTTGATTGTTTGATTGTGCAGTGGGTTGCGGCAAAAACGGTTTGTGTAGATTCTAAACATTATCATCTGGACCGTCCCTGCACTCTGCAACAGACGATGTGCGACTGTCGGCCATAACGAATCAAATGTCGTCGCATTCGCATGCCGTCTCCTCTCTCAGTCAACACCGAAGAGCAAGAAAACCGCTGCCGGTGGAATACAGCGTCTTCAAACTGTGACCACAGGCCACATGTTTAACTTTCCGCAACGCAAATGAAAAAACTTCCCCTTCACACTCGTATGAGAATCAGCATGGCGACTGGCAACCTTCGCTATGGAAGCGTCTCTTCCTCGGACAGATGTGGTTCGAGCGGCAGCAGCGAGAAGAAGACCCTGGGGCGAGCAGGTCGATCGAGGTCAGCGAGAGAAGTGGACTTGGATGGAGATCAGGAACGATGAGCCATCAGGAAACATCGGGAGATGCTTGTTTTGGAACAGAGAGCGAGTCCACCGTGTGTTCCTCCCTCCTTCAATAACCAGTTTTGTTCTGCTCCAGGTCTGTCTCTGGTTTGATTGGCCTTCATCGATTCGGAAAACACACTGAAAGCGAATCCAAGAAGCGATTGATTCAATGAAGGAAACAAAAGCCAGGCTGGGTAATAAAGAAAAACCGTATCCCAGAAACTAGTTCAACATGCAATGCAAAACGAGAAAAGATTCAAACGTGGTGCTTAAAAACATTGTTCCTGGAAAACTGACACTACTTTTTTTTTAAATGTTCACATGCAAATGAGCTTTGATGACTCCGTTAGCCTTCAGTAATCTCAGACTGCTGCAACGTGTCTTCTGGCACAGAATCAAACACTTTTTATCATCTCAACGGAACAGAACGGAGGAGATGATAAAGTCTGTAGACCCGGGAATCCTTTGAGAACCACACGAGCCCTCGTGTGTTGCTTCTCAGCCCTCTTGTCTCCGCTGGTACGTGGAAAAACAATGCAGGGCTCAGTTTCCTGCACTGATCCTCTGGAAGGTCAACTTCTGGGCTGCTTAATAATAATACAAAAAAAAGCTGTGGGTTTGTGGCCTCTTTTGAAAAAGCCACTATAATAATGTTTAAAACAAATACTTGGAGGCCTGGGAACACACTCAACCGTGAAGATCCTTTTTAATAGTAAACATCAAAACTCATCCGTTGTGCAGGTTTGCCATTTGGAAGGCTCAAATACACACTAAGTGACTTTGACTGCTTATTTTCTAAAGTGGATCTATACGTACGTTTAGCATCAGCCTTTTCGATGAGGACTCAACTATATTTTTGCCAAACGAAAGGTCACCTCAGGGTTGAGTTTGAACATGCACGAAAAAACAAGGAAAAAACCAGTAGTAAAAGGCCTTTCTTTTGCTTATGCATCTTTTTAAATCTCGTATGTGTTAAACAGTCAGATGCGTTTGGGTGCACAATACCACAACCCACATATTGAAAAGAAGAACACACGTCATTGGCTCAGACGACCCCGCTCGCTTCCTGCGACATGAGAAGCATCCTGTCGCAGCAGCCGGCCTTTCAACCCACGTTTGTCCCAGAGCGGCAGATGATCTCAACGCGCGGAGGACAAAAACACTCTGCCCTTTATGAAAACCTGTTGTCTGCTTTTGTATTGCAGACAAAATGGAGAGTGTCATTCTTCCGTTCTTTCACGGCTCTCCGCTTTCATTCGCTGTCACGCAGGCCGCTTTTTAGGATTTATGGGCCAGCCCGCGGTTGGTCGCAGGTTTTTAGGTTCTTCGTGTGTGGCTTGGCACTTTGATCACAGCGATTCCGTCTCTCCGCTCTCTTGTGGTGTTACTTTCATTTTCGTACCAAAACACGCGCTGTTTCGCTCATGCACGCACACTTAAAGGAGAGGACACACACACCGAGAGCTCTACCAGGACCCGGTTGACCTCGGGACGGCGGTCAAACTCAAACAGCCGCGGTCACAGCCGCGAGTGAGGCCGCACTGCAGAGCCGGTGTGCACGTTGCCGCAGATGCATCACCTGAGATGGAAGATCTTATTTATTCTTCCTTAATCCCTGCGCTGATTGGAAACAAACATGTATTTCCCTGCAGCCAATGGTCCGATTGTCTGCTGCAAACCACTGCAGCAGCAGATTAGAGAGTGGAATCCAGAAATCACACACACGCACACACACACACACACACACACACACACACACACTTTGATATACATGGCATTACATACGAGCGAGCGCACACACACAGCTGTTTGGAATTACTTCCCCAGGGTGATGAACTCACTGACAGCAGACTCATGCAACATTCAAAGACAGAGGAGGACGTGGGAAAACAAACAATATTCATAGATTTCTTATAATCCTCTCTTTGATGTCTGCATGCCGCTTAAAACCGGCCCAGGTATCTATTTCTACGCGTCTGCCAGAGCTGACTCGGCAGCCGCGGCTGACAGTCGGCCTTTATCCGCTCGGAGCGCTTCTTTGAGTTCATGTTGGGGCTTCTTCAGACACATCCGCCCACCCAGCCAAGGAAAGACGTGCGCCAGCAGACTCACGGTTAAGTGTGCTGGGATTGGCAGGGTTAACATTGAAGACCTTATGGAACAGAGGGGGAAGCATTTACAAGGCACCAATCACTGGAAAAGGGTATCCGAGCCCGGACACTGGACAGCGGACGGGCTGAATGTCTCCTGTCGACGCATCACAAGAGCCAAAATGGCGTGGTTTTGTCCTGAGACTAATTGGACCTCGGTCTTTTGGAAAAGCCATCGTTCACGCGTGTCACTCGTTTCAGAGGAGACAAACGACAGATTTAATTTGAGCGGTTCCTTTGAGAGGACCCTGCCATTGGATCCCACACTGCAGGACTTGGCCCCGGTCGGATTCTGATCCAGTAAGTGTTTGTTCCACGGCCAGTCAGAAGTAGGCAGGAGCTTTACCGTAAACACAATTATGCTAACTGTGGCGAGATTCAGAGACCACATGAAGAAGTCGCTCGGGCCCTCTCGCACACTATACTTACTCACTCACTTACACGCTCACCAAGCACAACACGCGTCCGCACCTGCAGTCTCACGCTACACGGACCCACCGGCTGCTCACATGGACGCACACCCACACGCCATAAACAACTTCCCCTGCGGCCGGCGTGATTATAAAATCACCCTGAGAGGGTACCAGCCCACACACACACGCACACGCACACACAATGGGACCACAACTGGGGGATTCACTGAACAAACACTCAGCATGAGGCCGCGCTGACGCTGTCCAGAATTATCTGCAGGAGCACTAATTCATAAACAAACACACGGTTGGGAAGTAAAGCAGATTTATATTTTGATTGCTAAGTGCCGCACGCAAAGGTGATTCACACACGCCTTCAATTTCAGCGCGCCTCCCAACAACACACAAACACACGCAAACACACACAATGCCCAGTGTCTCACCTCAGGCAGGCATCTTTTTAGTCCACAGTGTCGTTTACAGAATAACACATCATTCTTTCCACTGTGGGAGTGGGCTGGGCTCCTTTTGGTTTCAGAGTCACTGTATAATCCCTCAAGCCAACACACACACACACACACACGCACACACACACACACAAATCCCGTTCAGCCGTACACACACCCTTATGCCACACAGCTGTTATTCTTCTTAACTGGGAATATAAGGGAATCCTCGGGCGGCGCGTTCCAGCAACACTGCTAACTGGCTTCAGTGACCGCATGCAGGCAAACTGACAGATTTATCTCGATCTCAATTAGTCTAAACAACGTGCCGATTAAAACTGCCAGAGGGGGAAAAGTTCAGATGCCCCGGCTACGCCGTGTGTCACCGCCGCGGCTAAGCCTCCTTGTCTCGGCCGGGTTTGACGCTTGGCCAGACGTCGATCCAGGGCTTTTTATTGAGCGTCGCCTGCGGGTTCCACGTTTCTCCGCAGGGGAAACGAGCCGAGCGAAGAAAAAGGGCTTCGCTCGATCAAACGGAGGCCGCGAGGCGCGTTGCCCCCCCGCTCCCCCCACCCCCTCTCTCTCTCGCGCTAAGAGCACCGCCCGAGCCGGAATGCAGGTGCAGAGGTGACTTCCCTTCCCTTGGTCCCAGGAGAAGCTGCAGGCAGTGCAGACTCGGCGGGCTCAGGCCTTCCACACTGATCGTCCTAAACGTGGTGGCGGTGAAGGCGACGCTCGGCGAGAAGAAAAGGAAAAAAAAAATCTGCGCGTCTGCAGCTCACGTGGTTGCGATTATAATCTGTGTGAAGGATCATCGAATGACACCGCGTGAAAGCGAGAAAAAAAAAAGCACATCTGCAGGTTTTTTTTTGCCTCGGAAGGCCGCGAGGCGGAAACCGCCCACGGATAACGAAGTACTGTCCTTGCATTTCCTCCCCTGCTTCCTGTGCGAAATGCGGTTTGCCAGAGTGAAAATGAGACGAGAGTTGCAGAGACTTTTCAAGAACCTAAAATTACTGTGAATTTGAGTGACCTAAAAAAGAAAAAACAATGGAAATCAGCATCGCTGAATCTTATCTTTTTCCACTACGTTGATTCTGATAATGAGAATTTCATCAGCGTACACTAACAAGTGTAGTGTAGCTTTCTGGAGAAAACTACATGGAAACAACAGCAGACTGGTAGATTTGGGTTCTCTGCTCGCACAAACCCGGGCACCGGCAACACAACGGCGAAACTGAGCACGGTGGCTGTCGGGCTTTTCAAGACAAGCCAAGTCCTTGCGATTGGATTTGTCCCCACAGTAATTGCAACCATCACGCAGCGTTCGTCGGGCCCGTCTAGCCGCCGCGGTCACGGACCTCTGGGCGGAGCCGGGAGACGACCCCGCTGAAGGAAATGACGGCAGAGTCGAGCGAGGGGTCGCGTCTCCGAACCTCCGGGGCGGATCTGGTGGATCTCGGGACGGTTCCTGGTGAGACGGATGAGCTGAAGGCCAGGGAAACACTCGCTCATGCGCTCACGTGTCTGCTTGTGTGCGTGCGTGTGTGTGTGTGTCTGTGGCAGCGTGGTTGTAGCCTAGATCTCACTTCTGAGAACAACACTGGGCATTAATCCGCCTCCGAGGGCGCGGCGTGTTTTTCCGTTGAGTTTCTGTCGCAGGTGTGTGTCATAGAAGACACACGATGGAGCTAGATGCAGCGGGACGTTGCGAGTAAAAAGCAGCAAGGAGCTGCTTTTCCTGGGTGGAGTCACACATCACCTCCACGTCCCTGATTCATCGACCGCACTTAATTAATTCATAACAAAAATAGAAGTTACACCTACGTAGCGTTTGTGCTCTACAGACTATATTTAGTATGGTGGAAAAAAACATATGCCACAACCATTTGTCCTGATTGGTTTAAAGCCACAAAATCTGGTCCGGACACGACCAGTGAGTCTCCAACACAAATCGTTGTAAACGTCATCGATAGAAAATACTCCCTCACGGACGTGCGCCACGGCAGATTACTTCACGTTCTTTTTCGATCTCAAAGTTTTATAAGTTGCCTCCTCAGAATTATCAGGTTGTGTTTGTGTGGTAGATAAAAAGCCTTCCCTCCGGTCTATTTTGAATAAATCAATAGATTAAAAACAAATTAATCGCACGTTTGGAAATTAATTAATCTCGGTTAATGGCTATTAATGAACGTTGTTGTTGTAATACAAGACTAAGTAATACAAGTAATGAGTAATTTAGAAAATGTGTATTTTAGACAATTAATTGTTAATGTTATTTAAGATTTTACATATTTGATCATCTTGGAGGCAGAATTCCACCGGTGGAAACTGAAAAATGTTGCAACTCTAGCTTAGCCTAGCAGCTAGCTTAGCATAGCGGTGCTTTAAGTGGTTCGTTTGCCACTCACCCCCCTTCTGTTTGACACGTGGAGGAATTCCTCTGCACAGTTCTCCGCTCGCTCCGTCTTGAGCTGCCGTCTGGCTTTCTCCGATGTAACTGACTGCAGCTGGCGGCCGTCTTGCCAAGTTCCGGTTTTTTGTTGCATTAATCTTGGCCACATTAATCGCCTAGATTCTAGATTAGTGCGTTTATGTTGACAGGCCTAATTTTTTATGATGTCGCTTTTGGGGTTTGTGACCCTAACTGCCTTATGAAAGGCATTTTCTTCGTATGGGGTTTTAGCCGATAACGGTTTCAAAACCCATAAGAACGCTTTTATACTCCCTCAAACAAACATGTCAGAATATAATCACAAGAACAAGCTCATAACTTCTTGGGATTGTTGCGGCGACAGTCTTCAAAAGCCCAAATCTTCAGAACCAGACACATCATATTTAGAGTGACGGTCCCGGCGCAAACACAACAAAGGGACACAATCTCAAAGCCCACCAGAAAGTATTTGCACAGTGTGTCTAATCTGGTTCGATGTGACCGCAACGGAACACACATCCAAGTCACGCTGCACCCTTTACTGTACGAGATGAAGCTCTCTGTGCGCAGCAGTTGGCCAGCCAGGGTCTTAGGAGACCTCTTTTGGTACCTTTTACGGTGCCTGCTACGGCGTGCTGAGAGAGCATCGTAGCGCGTGCACGTGTGTGCGGCTGCTCTCTGCGCGCGCGTTCCGTTCTGCGCCCCCCCCCCCGCTCGATGAAGTGGGCCCCGGGGGGCCCGAGCGCTGCAGAGAGTACACAGTCGCCGGCGAGGATCGCAGGGAGACAGCGGGCGACCGCAGGTTTGCTCAGAACCCGGTCAGGCCCGGGTCAGGGCCGGGTCCGCAGGGAACGGCTATATTAAGACACCGGGTTTGTCTCGGGGAATGTTTTCAGGGGAAGGAGCTGACCCACGCTTCTTTTGGGTTCACTTGTACTGTAAGTTGTTTGTGTTGTTCTTTCCGTCGCTCCCGAACGGAGACGTTTCTGGCCGCGCCGCGCTCCCGCAAATCATTTCGACTTCGACCTGAGCAATTAGGGCGTTGGGAAATGTTAACAGGCTTCTGTACAAGAGTCATTCGGCAAACTGTTTTCCCAGAGGTTTTTCATTTCCCATTAAACGTTTGCGAGTGTGAGAGCTGACATGGAGCGTTTCCAACACACACACACACACACACACACACACACACACACACACACACACACGGGACCTCGATTCATGACGTCGGGGGAGCCGCTCGTCCTTCGCCTCCGTTTGAGTCGAACTCACAGTTGGGTTGCATGACATAATCTGGACCAAGTATCGGTGCGCTGTGTTATCTCCATAAATACACACCGCGTCACAGAAACAACCGGCCGCGCGCCTCGTGTGCACATTCGCTGCCCCGTGGGATTTCCCCCCGAGTCTCATTCCCACCCCTCATGTGCATCACATGCTGCTGAACGGTAGGTAAAGTGCCCATCCGTTCGCGAGGAGGACCTCCAGTGTCGTCCTAACCTCCCATTAGGGGCCATCAATCTGTCACCGTCACGGCCTTGTTACTGTAAGGTCTGTTCCACTTGAAACAGGCCTGTAATTATGCTCCCGGTCGACTCCCACTGGACCGCATACTGTACCTCTCGCTCCGTCTCGCTCTCTGTTCCCAAAACCCTCCACTCGGGATTGCACATATAGGAGCAGCCACGGCACAGGTTCACGAGCTGCGGGAGTGACGTGGAAGGATACGAGTAAGACCGCCGTCCCTGCGTTTCGGGCTCGTGGGGCTCGGGATGCGGAGCTGAAACAAACGACTCCCTCTGCCTCTGCTCCGTCTTTCCTGGGCCTTAAAGACCAGTGGGAATCGACACAGTGGCCCTGAAATGATTAGTGGTTTCAGTCAATTTGCGTGTGTTTGTTTGTGCCGGGGTATAAACAATGGAATAGGAGCGGGGCATCGGGCGAACCGGTCTGTGGGCGGACCGAACTCAGGGCCAATCGGCCGATGACATGGCCTCTGGCGGCCCTGCTGACGGTTGCTATGCTCGAAAGCTTGTGTTTGGGCTTTCTGCGTGAGACCGGATCACGTGTTGCAGCAGAAAGGTTTGACCTGTGTCCCCCCCCCGCGCCCCGTCTCCACCCTCCCCAGTAACTTGTAACCCACCCAAATACTGAGGATCAGGCTGGAGTCCGCCAGCATAAACAAGGTGAGTCACGTTCATTAGAACTAAATGGATGCCCGGATCAGGCCGAGGTCGCGTCATTAGCGATCAGAAAACACCAGCTGATGGACCACCGCCCCCACCCCACTCCCCCCCCCCCCCCCCCCACCGTCATGGGCCGCGCAGTTCTCCATCCGCGCACATCCCTCATCTGACGTCTGCGGCCGTATTTCTGTGGCATTGCTTACATCGCAATTACAGCAAAAGTTCCCCGTCTTTATTTCTTTTGGTCGCATTCTATTTCCTATGGATTTGTGGCGCGAGGCGAACGCAGTCGAGCGCGCCAAGAAAACGCGCCACGTGCTTTGGAATCGAGCGAGCGTGCGAAAGGCCGAGAGGTTCAGCGAGCGCGTATTATCTCACTGCTGCTCGCTTCCCAGGATGTCACCTGGTTATCGGCGAGGCAGTAAACCGTCACTGTGATGCGCTCTGACCCCCTCTGGCCGATGGCGGACGGAAACCAGCCGTGTGCGACGCACGAAAGAAACCCCAGAAACGCATTCCTCTGCGCCAGGACCCCTCCGACCAGCCGTGACCTCTGAGCGTGTTGGCAGCTGTTTCTTTCCTTCTCATTCCTTAGATGTTGTATGTTTGTATGATTTTTTTTGTGCTGCTTCTGCTGACAATTTATGGACTTCTTGAAGGGCGCAGAGTGTGTGAATGCGCGTCAGCGGCCGGGTTTGTGAGGTAAAGCGCAGCTGTCAGCGCCTTCGCTGGCCTCCTTGTGGAGCCAATTTCCCTTCAGGAAGCAGAGTGACTCAGTTGTGGTGTGACATTGTTTGTGAGTGCATACTATGTGTGTGTGCGTGTGTGTGTGTGCGTGTGTCAGACAGCTGTATACAAAGTAAGACCATGATTGTTTTTGTATGACCATTGCATGCTGACATTCTTGTGTATATACCTGAGTGAGCATGTGTGTGTGTTGAATCGTTTCTAAGTGTCTGCAGGTCGCTTTCTCTCAGGTCAGTTTGAGGTTCACTGGTGTCTTGGAAATTCACGTCTCCTCGGTACAGACATCCCACCACGACGCCTCACATGTAACGTGTAAGAGGAGCGCACAGTGACGGGCGGGAGCACACATTCTTATGTTGTATCGTGCATGTCAGGCCAAAGTCAAGCCACCCTTGTTTACCGCTAGCGGTAGCTAACCATGCAGATAGTTTTGGTTTTTTTGTGCTGAAGTTTTGAAATACCCTTCGTGAGATTTCGCTCGGCACCCCCCGATACAATGGAAGAAACTGGAATCCTCCCTGTGGTGTTCGACGTGTTGAAAAATTACAATTGAAAATCTATTCGTAGAAAGAATGTCCTGGATGCCGTGGATAATCCACAGACCTCACTGCGAACGGCTTCCATGGAAATACTTTCTCCTGGAGGAAATGGCCCCAGTGCGAGCTGCCTGGGGGGGCCAGGGGGGGAGGGGGGGCTCTGCGGACTACCAGTGGAACCAGGACTTTGTTTTTCACAACACATGTTGCTGCAGATTTTTTTTTTTTTCCCCAAAAGTAATTTTGCCGATTCCATGAATGGCAAAAATGTCACTGCTGCTCTGTGGTTAGACCTGCTGAAATCTTAAAACCTAGAAGAGCGTAAATCATTAACGATCAGTGAGCTGCAGGAATTCAGATCTGTCAGCTGACATCGCGCCGTTGAACAAGTCACATGACAGACTTGCGTCACTGCTTCTATGACGTCACTTTCTCTTGTCATCCTGGAATGTCTGTGATTCCAATAATAATGGTTACTTCGTTTGCCTGTAAGAGTTATCTCCACGTACAGCTGTGTATAATATATGACCAGTGTATAAGGATCATACTGAGATCAACTCAGCGCTGATGTTATCGTCACCAACGAAAGATATGCAAAAACAACCAGACCACCTTGCTTGGCTTGCCTCGAAGCGCAGCGTCTGTCCGGCAGAAGAACGAAGCCTTCTAAGTAACCAACCTCCAGAGCTGTAAAAACAAAGAGCGGGGATTTTCAGATGCTTCAACCTTTATCAAATCAAAATTTAATATTCTCCGGAGAAACGCCGCCAACTGTTTTCTATTGTATTTTTCACCCGGAGGTTTTGGGGTGTGTGACACTGCAGAATACGGTGACATCATTCTGACTATGAACCACTCTGTGGGAATCCCCCGACTCACAACTGCCTGTAGGCCTCTGCATTCATGCCTACGTGTGTGTGTATGTGTGTGTGTGTGTGGTGCTGCTGCTGTACGAGTTGTAACTAAAATGTGAGTTTTATCCCCTCGGAGCCGCTGCTGGAGGATCAGCTGGGATGTTTGTTGCAGCTGTGGGCGAGTTCATTCAAATAAATTCAACTTTTGTTTGATCTCGTCGGAGTCCGTCTGTCACAGGGAGACGCGCCCGGGGGGGAGGAGGGGGGGAGATTGATCTCGGTTCAACAACAACAGTGTACCAGCGCTGCTGAGCAGGCAGGAAAGGATTGGCGCTCATCGCTCAAAGGGGGCGGGGGGGGGAGGCGATGTGGGTGTTTTGTGCGTTTACCTCCACATGTGTTGCGTTGGAGCGCTGGGAAAGAACCTGCCTCCTCGTGCACCTGCCCCCTCGCCCCTTTCTTCTTCCTCTCTGCTTCTGGACCTCCACCAGCTGTGAGTCCCCACTTCTCTCTTGCAAAGAGGACGGCAGCACGAGGGAATCAGGAACACGTACTCGGGACCTAAAGGCCAAAGTAGGTCAACTGCCAGGCCCTTCGGCAGTGACTCACGGCGCGGAGCTGTTTGTTCTCCTCTGCTGTGGTTGAGGGTTTGGTTGGACTCAAACTACAAGGTTACAGTTGCAGAGTGAGTTTCACCTCAATCACCTTTCGAGTAAATCTGTAAACTTTTTTTACAAACTGTTAGCGGGCCAACGAGGGGATTTATTTGGAGTCATGTCTTCACTCACCTGGCAAATATGACTTATATTATAATTCATAAACATATTCACTTGTTTTTTTGTATCTCTGCTCGACGCCCACTGCGATCTTCTGAGGGAAATGTCTACTTAGCTGCAGAGCCGGCCTTTTACAGCCGCCGCTTACAACTTCCTCTGAAAGCGAAGCCAAGCGGCTCGGTGTAGAGAGAAGCAGATCAGAGCGAGTTGTGGGTCAGGCAATGAGCTGAAACCCCAAACATGTTGTTAAAGAACATACACAACGATTAGCAAAGATTAGCACCTTTTATAGTCCTCTCTGCAACCCGAGGAGTTGCACAACGTGCTGGAGGTTTACAGTTTCTGGGCTGGATGATAAACAGAGGGCTGGACCTGCGTTAGCAAACCCTTCTTATTAATATGTCAGCCACCCAGGCTCTCCAGAGGACATTTAGTAATACGGTTCAAACCCATATTTAATAATGAAGTCTGACACTTTTATTTTACTCTACGGATTTTTAAAGTTGGGTTAGTTTTGAAGTTGATTCCTTATTTATTCTGATCGTTCTCGTTGCGGTTTTTATGAAAACAGGGAAGGAGGAAACACCCTTGTTAAGATGTAACAAGGACATACAGCATATTGCCTCCACACGCGTGCTAACAGTGCTAACAGGTGGGGGGGATTCGGAGGGCGGGCGCTTCCATGGCAACGACGTGTCCATTCATCACGTTGTAGCTTCATGCAAAGAAAACGTGAGAGCAACGCAATTATACCAAACAAATACAACTACACATGAAGATTAAAAATGTAACTCACAACCTTACTGTTTTGTTCACATGATCTGACAGACACACAACGCTGCATTACCGGTTTTTATACTTATAGTATAGTGTTGCAAAAAGCTGGCCCCAGTTCCAGGCAAACATGAAAAATAACAGACTTGAACCTGGATGCGTTTCTCTGGTCTGATGAGGTGATTCCTGCGATAAGTGCGAACAAACAAACAAACAAAGGTGTGTTTTCGAAGTTTTCTACTCATCCTTCCCTACATCAGTCCATGCAACGAACTGGAGGGGATTTCACCGCTGTTTCCCAGTAACCCGGTGAACCTGTGTGTCCTGGAAGCAGCTGCGCTGGAACCCGGAGCTGTTTCCATCCGCAGCTGATTCACCGTCCTGAAGGAGGCCACGCGATACCTTTCCGACGCCAGCGTCTCCGGCCCGCGGACAACCAGTGAACTGTATTGATTAGGCGACGGAGAAGCGGCGCGTCCTCGCCTTCACCCCCACACACGTTCACACGGCCAGTTCATTTCCAGGTTTTTCCTCTTCACTCGATAGCCGTGCACATCTGAATCTAATGATTCCCCACCCAGATTGAACTGTGACCCTCAGTAACACAATGAGAAACACAAATACAGCTTCAACACACACACACACACACACACACTGCATAATATGGAAACACAGACTCACATTGGTTAAAACAAATGTGCCTGTAACCATAACTAATATACAAATAATATATCTCTACAAATAACCTACATGCTAAGCTAGGCTAATCGCGTTCTGCTTCATCCTTAACCAGTGGACTAGTGGTATCCTCCAAAATGTCCATTACATGCAGAATTTTATTTGGGGGCCCCCCTCCCACCACGCACAGTCACCTGTGCTAGAAGATTATTGGCACAGATTAACTGTCACGCTATACTGTTACAGCGAAAATTATTAACGAATACAGTGAGGTTATAATACAAGCAGCCGCTTTGTTCGCTTATGCCTTGGGCCGGCCCTGATTACATGCTACATCACAGGGACACAGTGTGCGTCTGCTGCTGGGCTTTTTATTTGTATTTAACATTTGTTATCATTCCTTGCATGCAAAAACGAACTGGACAATAAACCTGAACATTGAAACTATTTTTCCAGTTCTGCTCTTGATACTTTCTTTTAAAAGTCTGGATTTCTTTTGTTTTTGGAGGACGTTTGGTGGATGTCCTCCTGCGGGACCTCATGCTGAAGGCGGAGGGGAGTTCTGCTGCCCCCGTGTTGAGAGCCCCACCCTTGGTTCATTGTTGCCCCCGGTCAGGTGACATTTACTCTCTGCGCCACCTGGAAACTCCACCTTGTCCGCTGCAGCGCGCTGACGAGAGGGGAACGCTCGGACAAAGTGTGAGTTCACAAGAAGCCGTTTAATGGAAGTTTATTCCAGCCTTTCTGCAGAAAAACCCCATTTGGATTGAAATAGTTTTCCCTGCAATAGATACACACCATGTGACTTTGATTATAAGATAAACAAAAAGCATCATGTACACGGGGAGAGTTTTCTTCCATTCGCGCACACTGATTTCATTAAGAGGCCCAAATGCGATCTGAAGATTGTGCGTCACGGCGACGACCTTCGGGCTAAACTGGTGAAAAACGAACATCAATTCAAGTCAACGTCAGCGCAGAAACCCGACGTGACTCACTGGACGCACGCAGACAGACGTAAGACAGCAAACACTTAATGATTAATGGCCCCCGATCCGAAGCAGATCAAGACGAGCAAACGCTGCTCCGGATTGGCTGTAGCTTCGTGGTGCCGGCGGCATTTTAAAACCAACCACATCGGTGCAGAGAAACACGCGTAACATTCAAGTGGTGGTGCGGGCGAGTAGCGCGTGGGCCTGCCGGTAATCGCTGTTGCAGTCGTCCAGGATTTCCTTAAGGAAGGATCTGCTGCAGCCTGGAAAGCTTCTCACCAGTTGCACCAACGCCCAATCACCGTCAGCACCTGGAACGCACACAGGAAAGAGATGTCTGGACCGTAGATGCCACTTATTCCCTCGCTCCTGTTGAAAGGAAAGGATCCCTAAAACTGGCCCCATCGTCCCCTGTAAGGGCCATGTGGTTTTTAAGTAATCTGAAGAATAAATGATATAAAGAAGAAGCGGCAGCAGTAGAGAGCGGCAGGTCATGATGTTTGTGTCCTCCCCTCGTGGGTGGCAGCCGCTCGTCGTCGTGTGGTATGGAGCCAAATCCAGGTCAGAAATTTTGTTCATATGAAGAACAAAAATGTGAAGCCGAAAGTTTAAGTTTTGTTGTTGAACATTGAAAAATACAACATTGTATCCAAAATAAAAATAAGTGGACGAAAAATATTTTCGGGTCGAATATGGTTTTGATTATATTTTTGAATAAAATATTTTTTTTATATTTTCAGGTTCAAAACATTTATTTTCAGGTTCAAAACTGTTTTTCGCGTGCGGATCTTTTTTTCACATTCAAGGGGGCGGGGCGTCGACTGAGAGGGGCGTGTCATCATGAGTGACAGCTTAACAAATAAGGCTGAGGACAGATTCGGACATCCCGGTTCAATAGCTCGTCAGCGAGGCGTTGTGAAACACAAACGACACCTCTCTGTAATCGCAGTGATGGAGACCACCAGCCAGAAGCATAATTAAGCATTATTTTAGGAATACGGACTGGTCTGCGAGCTGGACGAGCACATTGATCTTAATGTGGAGACGCCTGTGAGACGAGTACGCAGCGGCCGTCTGCAAAGCGACATCACCATGGTTACAGAGAGCTGTCGTTTGTGTTTCAACGTTTTTATTGACCAGCTATTAAACCAGTAAATCTGAATCTGTGAATATTTTGACAACTCTACCGAACTCAGACGCCGTCGCGCGGACGCTGCGCTGAAGCCACAGTTGTTCGAGGAAGTGGGAAACGTCATAGATTCCTGTGGTTAAACGGTACAATCGGGAGAAAGTTCATCGGTCTTATTCTGCGGTTCATGGCGCGTAGGATCCAAAACAGCTCGCTAAACAGAACTTTGTCTGTGGAGGCAATCGTTTTACATCCAATCCTAAATTTAGTGACAAGAAGGGGTTGGTTCTTAAGTCTCGCGCGCCCACGTCTCTGTCTGTCAGAGAAGCTGTCACTCATGATGACACGCCCCTCTCAGTCGACGCCCCGCCCCCTTGCGCCACATCAGGGTCAAAAGTCTAAATGTGAAAAAAAAGATCAGAACGTGAGAAACCGTTTTGAACCTGAAAATAAAAGTTTTGAACCTGAAAATATGAAAACAAATATTTTATTGAAAAAAAATATTCGACCCGAAAATATTTTTCGTCCACTTATTTTTATTTTGGATACAATGTTGTATGTTATATAACAAAACTTTCGGCTTCACATTTTTTTTCTTTGAAAGAACAAAACTTTTGACCTGGATTTTGCTCCATAATGTGGCAGCCAGTCCGCTGTCAAACTCAGGATGTCGATCCAGGGTAATTAACGGAATACCAGACTGCATTTGTTTAGTTTCAGGCCTGGTTGCAACATCTTGTGATTGACGGGAGCCCATTAAATTCAGTTTGTTGTTGTCAGCCTTGCGATGTGTTTGGTACGTTGCTCAATCAATCTTGAGCGTCGTACCCGCATAGAAGGAGTGGAAATACTTCCTTACTCACGCAGACATTTCTCACTGGCTACAAGCACGAGCAGGACTTGAATGCCGGGGGCTGAGGTATCACGGCGCGCCACGCGACTGGATGAGGTGGGCCAATACCGTCCCGCGCCTGACTAAAAAGAAAAGTACTGTGGTGAGAAGCAGCTCACCGGCGTAATCCGTTCCGTCGGCGACGCCGTGATCCGGGCCTGCGTCCGGCACGGCGGGGGGGAGGGGGCGGTGCCTGGTGAGGTCGGGCGGCTGGTGTCTGAAATCCTCCGGCGCCAGAAGGGGACGCTCCCCCGTCGCCTGCTCGCCGCCCGGCCGGCGACCCTCGAGACGGTCCAGAAAGGCTTGGTTCACCCTGTCATAATATAACAAACACAGGTAAAGCTCTGCCTTATAACCTCGCCTCCCCGGAGGCTCCAATGGGCGGCGAGCGGGATGTGTTTCACAGCTTCACAGCACCGTGATTAAATATAAGTGTTTATACATGATCTACATACCTCCTGTGATCCTGCTGCACGTCTCTCGCACCTTTCGACTCCGCTCCCGGTTCGCTGTCCGCGGCCTGACAAAGGGGAGGTTGTTCTAAGTGAGACAGCGTGCAGTAACGGGGGGGAGACTTCCATGGCATTCAATCTGTGCCTCAGGGGCTCTGTTGACTGTGAGGTATTCGCCGGTACCACATCCGATAAGATAAGATCGCTCTCGCTGAGGTGTGCAGATCTGCAAGCGTTCCAATACGAATGGCGATTCACAGAAAAGCCACAGAAAACCAGGAAAAATGAGCTTCTTGACTTCTCTTGGATGTTGCAAAGCCAATATAACTAGATGAACATGTAATTGAGTTTAAGTAAATGTGAGTACACGTATTTACTGAACACACACACAAACAGATACACACACACACAAACACACATATTTTAACTCTGTTGCCCTGTCCCGGGGGGGGGCCCACGGGTCAGCAAGGTTTTTCAGGAACACGCAGCCCACCTGTGTGAGCAAATCTGTGCTCCCATCAAAGCTTCGCATGAAGTCTCCCACTCAGACACACACATTACACAAGTACACACCACACACACCACACACACACACACACACACACACACGCCCACAAACAGAGGATGTGAAGGGGAGATCAATCTGCCTCATGGAGCCACTGCAGAAAGAACAACAGATCCCAGATCCCAGTGAGAACCACATCAAGCGGTCCGCCGCCGCAGGCTTTCATCTCCTCATCTGTGACGTCGATCTGGGGGAGTGCGAGAGGAGGGGGGAGGGGGGGAGGGGTACGTGGTAAGAGAGGAGACGGAAGGAAATGGGGGAGAAAGTCGACGCCGTGCGAGGGGGACGAACGGGGCATGTTGAGGCAAGACGGGAGAGGACACAGCACAATGGAAAAAGGAAAGGAAGTAATGAAGGAAAGGTGAGAAAGGGAAGGTTGAGGAGACGGGAGGCAAGGAGACGGGGGAGGACGTAATGAGAGGAGACGGCGGAGCAAGTTGAGACAAAGTGAGATGTGATGGGGAGAGTCTCTGTTGCTGTCTGTTACCCTGGAATCATCCAGTGAACTGCAGATTCCATTTAGTGTGTCACTGTGTGTGTGTGTGTGTGTGTGTCCCACCATAAAACAAGAGACTCCTTTATTACTGTAACTGACGGCTTTCTGTTCCTTTCCCCACCATAGATTGACCTGAGGTCTTTCTCTCTCTCTCTCTCACACACACACACACACACACACACACACACACACACACACACAGAAATAATGTCTGGTGTAAAAGTGTCTGTGAGAACAGGAGAGAATACCACAAGGAAAACATCTCCCACCGAGGGAGCTGCGTGTGCAGTTTTTAGAGTGTTGTCCGTCACCGCACAATCCGCTCACAGCCGAGAGCGGCGTGCAACGTACGGCGTGGAGCGTATGGCGTGGAGCGTATGGCGTGGAGCGTACGGCGTGGAGCGTACGGCGTGGAGCGCACGGCGTGGAGCGTATGGCGTGGAGCGCACGGTGTGGAGCGCACGGCGTGGCCCCCAGGGGGCGGTTTCCTGCACACTCTCTTCGTAACGTCCCTGACAGACGCCAGCCTGTGTTCAGAGACAATTAGCACCGCGTCCAACTGCCCGACAGCAGCCGTCAACACTCTCCAGTAACTTGTGTGTTTTCTGTATGTTGTACTTAATCGTCAAGATCTAAGTGCATCAATTACTCCCTTCAAAAAAAAGGATTATTACGGTGTCAACTAAGGTGACAGCTGTGTGGCGTGATCGGCTGTCGGGGAGCCTGGGCTTCCTCCAGGTACTTTATCCCGCTCCCTTCTGCAGACTCCTCGCAGTCGTGCCGTGTTTTGTCTCTCAGCGTGAACTCTGGGAAGTCCCTCGAACTCCGCCTTCCACTCATTCCCTCCCCTCCCCCCTCCCTCCCTTCCTCCCTCCCAGGGAAGCCAACCAGGCGGGGAAGGAAGGGAGGCTGATAAAAAGGAAGCAGTGAAAACAAAACGGCAGACAGACGGCACGGGGAGGCCAGGCGGGCGAGGAAACCCAGTGGCCTGTCCCCCCCCCCCCCCCCGTGTGTTTACGATTTCCACGCAAAGAAGCCCCCTAATTTGAGCACGGTGACGCGCTTGCTGCGTCTCTGCAGAACCTCCCCAGGCGGTCGGCGACTTGCCGTGAGTCGCAGTCGCAGTTGGTGGAGTTATGGAATGACAGTCGTAGAGGCAACATGGCCGCCGGTCCGACCATCTCGCAACGTTGAAACAAGCGGGAAATGGGCGTTTTGGGCTGCGTGCACCCAGGCCGATGCCATGCAGGTGCACAACACACGTGAGAGTGCACACACACGTACTCACGCACACTCATTATGCGGTTGCCAGCTTACGTTGTGTGATGCTTGTGCGGCACCTCCGGAAGCCGGTGGACGTGGGCTCATCCTCTCGAACCGCTGCAGAAATTCCTCAGTCTTCCTACGAAGGGCACACACAAGTCACACCTGTCTTTAGTTACACATCTCTAGAAGACATAACGTCCACGCTGTTTCCTGTCTCTGTTCTCTTGTAAGGAAGCCGGCGATGCTGCGTGACGGAACCGGCTCTGCATGATGTTCCAGAGCACTTTGTCTTCCAGGGTGACTTTCACAGCACGAAGAGCAGAGGAAACTAAATCCCGTATGTGTTTACATTCTACATACGTTGTTTGTTTGATTGTGTCAAAGTGTGTCTCTGAAGGAGTGCATTTTTATCAATGCAATAACTACACCGATAACACTTAGATGAGCCTGCATGAGCGATGAACGATCCCTTAGAGAGGACCTGGATTGGGTGAAACGTTTCTGGGCTACAGGAGGAACATATTTATATTACACGTCTGCTAATGTGTCACCTGGAAGGCCTCGGCGCTGTCCTTGCCTCAGGACCTGCCTCACAGCGTCTATAGCATAGCTGTTAGCCCTGAGGCTTGTTTATGCTTTCACTTTTCCTACGAAAAGGACTTTCACGCTGTTCACATGATTAGCGACGGGGCAACGCCTCCAAGAGTGAAAAGGCTGTCTGGGCTGATCGGAGGTGACGCCTGTTTTGACGCTAAAGTCGATACGCTCAAAAAGAACAAGGAAATAATGCAGCTTGTTAAAACTCCAGAGGTAATTATAAGTCAGCAGAGGATCCTTTTGCACAGGCCTGGGTATTGCGACATCCGGCGCTACGTAGATGGAACACTGGAACGTGGCGACAGCGGCGAGGCCCGAGTGGACCTGATGCGGGGCTGACCTGGCCTGATCCAGACTGAAGCGCTGCGTCCTGCACTGCTCCTCCTGCCGCTTGTTCTTCTCCAGGAGCTCAGCCTGCAGCGCACGACGGACAGCAGTCTCAACAGAGCAGAAGAACCGGCCGCATGGCGTGCAGCGACACGGCACAGTGGAGAACACTGAGAACGATTTACGGAGGATGAACTTGATGAACTGGTTTCAAGTTCAGGGCATTATGAAAATAAAAGTATTTATTTGACAGACAACAATAATAAAAGCAACGTGTTTCAAGATTCGGTTCATTCGTGGTCAACAAATCGATAAAAACTCCACAAAGACCCGCGTCATAAGATCTAAAAAAGATTTACTAGATCAAGTTTCTTGGGAAAAAACAACTTAATTTGATCAGCATAATATCTTGTAAGAAGATACATCCCACTTTGTTTCACCCCGTGTTCATCTGGAGGGATGGAAATCCCTTTTAGTCCCCTTTGATTAAAATGCATTTGCTGGATAGAGACAAAAGAACGCCTCTCTAAATCATATTTTAATGTGGAGATTGGAAGCCTTTCCAGTTTCTAAAGGCGCCTGCACACTGAACTGTCCCCGCCTGGCACGACTCTGACACGCAACACAGGTGGATGCTTGACTCTACTGACATCTAGAGGGGAGGCTTCACGCTGTCAGACGGGCTGCTGCCCTGCGGAGGGAGGGGTGCAGGGGGGGGGGGGGGGGGGGGGGGGGGTCCGTCCGGCAGCGCTGCATTCCTGACATGCAGCACTCTGGGAACTAGAGGAACCCGCTGTGCTGACTGCGAGCATGTTAGAAGGGTCGGTGCGTTCAATGCGCTGCCTCGTATTGTAATGATCAGTCTTTGAACGTGTTTACAAATAGAGAAGGTGGCGATTGATTCTTCTTTTTGAGATGAATTGAACAAAGCTTCGGAGAAAAGTACATTTCATTCTTGATGTTGTATTTTGGTCTCACCTTCTCCCGCTGTACATCTTTCTTCCTCTGGTACTCCTCCTCTTCCTCTTGTCTCCTTCTCTTGTCCAACTTTTCTTTTTGCAGCTTGAAACAACCACATAAAGTCTTTATTTGTGATACAGGAATGAAAAAGAACAAGGTAACGCTCTGAAACATACTTCCCTCATCTCAAACACTGTGTGTTAAAAATGTGACATAATCTTACTCACAATATCAGTCCTTTCAAATTTCAATAAAGATATATTTAGAATTTGTGGTTATTCAATAACTAAACAGCCCATTTAAAATAATATGTTTTGTATAATTTAATAGAATGAAATGCTTGACAAATTAAGTATTTTCTAGATTCAGACCTTAAACCTAAATTGATTTTATTAGAATGAGAGAAATTGTGAGTATGCTATTTTTAATTCATATGCTATTTTTAATTCATATGCTATTTTTAATTCATATGGTTAGTAATTGTCTGATATCGATATGATTAATTTAGTCATAACATGGTTCTAGTATTATAAATTAGGCTGGCTGGACGTTTGTTATGTGAGGTGCAAATTAATCAGGTTTAACCCCCCCCTTTTTTTTTAGTCGCTGGTTAAACCAAACCTAAATCAGACATGTGACAGGATTTTTCCACCTCATCCAGGTGATGCAGGGCTGTGATGAACTCAATGTGTGCGGTTCAAACAGGTAAATGTGACTAAGTACCCTTCTCTGCACTTTGGAGCAACGCAGGTCTGCATGCTGCATCTCCCTCGCTGCAGCCAACGTTGTAGCACCACCTTGATAAGTTAAACATATTGGTCCACATCGTTAATGTGCAAAAAGATTGAAATAAAGAACAATGCTGCACTGAAGCGTTTGGGTTTACCCAGCCTCTCTGGGTCCGCGTGCACGTAGGTGACTCTGTTGGCCTCTTTCCATCTCTGAAGCTCCTCCTCTTCTTTCCGAGCAACTGGAGCAACACAAAGCTTCGTTACTACGGAAAGCTAATTCAAATGTCATACCGAATATTACAACTCTGCAGGTGGGGCAGATGAGAGCAGAAGCGTCGGCCTACTCCTTCGGGTCCGGTCAAGCCGGGACTCATTCGGTGGGATCACGGTGAATCCGCCTGAGCTGAGACAAGGACGAGGACATGAAAGAGTTTGTTAGGGACCAAGGAGACTTAATGTGGAACAATACACTGACCGCTTGGTCCGTAGCAACAGAAAACAACAAAATCTAAATGTTTCCATGAGACAAAGTCATTTGAAACATTTTTCTAATCTCCTTTATTTGCCATGGTTTGTTCTGCTCAGGTGAGTTTATCATGGGAGAAGAGATATATCCAACTGATCATTTCAGGTTCCTTCTGGGGATCAATAGTAAACTGGAGTTAAAGTACCACACCGTCAAATGAAACTTCACTCTAGCAGTATTTAAGTGAATGCTTGTTACGCTTTCCGACTCAACGCTATTCATGTTTTCCTTCTCTTTATTCAGTTACAACATAAAGCGAAAAGTGTTGAAACCCCTCAGAGACTAAACGGTCATTTAAATCAGCATAAATTCAAGGTTCTTTGGGATTTCCGGGAAACAGCGAAGGCAACCTTTTCACTCTCGAATCACGTGAAACGAAAGCGAAAGTAACCAGTACTACATTTAACAAATATTAAACTAACCGAGATCCGTTCTGCCTCGCAGCTCACACTTACACGAATACCGGCCCTTTTGGTGTGACGTCATTACCAAGTGATCGATCACAGTGGTCGATGATCACAGTGTTTGCGTGATGTGCAACTCACCATTGCGGTTGTCTGCCGGTGGCCGCAGGATTCCCGCCGCCAGGTGTGTCTCCAGAGGTTCCAGATGCGCCGTCCGCAGAGTCGACATAGTCTGGCTTCCTCCCGGTGTCTCTCCGGTCGGGATCCATCTCACGCAGGTACGGCGCGGCACACCTGATGAAGCGCTGTTCGTCTCATGTGCGTGTGCGCGTAACACGGCTCGGTGGGAGGGAGCGGAAGCAGAGCGGCTGCGTCAGCTGACACGCAACACAGTTTGTCCCGGCTGACACCTGCTGCTGCTACTATCATCATTAATATCATTTCAAATACCGTATGAATCATATTACTGTTACTATTACTGTCATCATAAACCAACGTTACCCTTCCCTAGAGTCCACTTCTGTGGATGGCGGTTCTATCTGGGACTAGAACGAGTGTTAAGGGTCTGAATGTCCGATGATTCTCTCTGACCTCTTATACAGATATAAATAGAAAGGCTGCTGGGTGGAGTTTCCCAGGACGTTGGCATGTCACGTCGGTTAAATGTGATACAGCGGTATAATGTTGCTTGAAAAAATGGAACACCAAAGGGTCATTGACAGGTTAGACAGGTCGACAGGTTTGACAATCTATCGACATAGATTAGCGCTCCCAAAGTAGAGCCAAATGGGGATTCAGGGGAAATACTTCGAAGATCTCCCTCCCTTTCTTTTTTAAAGCTCTGACCCTAGAATCGCACCTGGTTTGAACCATCTCTGTTATAGGAATCAAGTATTGTACCTCTTTTACATTGTTCCTTCTGTTCACATGACATCCATTGTAATCTGTCCATCCCTCCTCTGACGTTCTCCCAAAGGTTTCTTCCCTTTTTTCCCCTTGCAAAGGTTTTTCATTCTTTGAAGGAATACGGGCTTTAAACATGGATGGGGGATGGTGGCGTGTTGAAGTGGATCACTTTTTTAGATTAGATTAGATTAAATTCTCTCTCTCGTATACATTTCTAAGTACAGGAGAGAAATACATTTTGTGATCTTAAATAATCAGCAGCTATTTCCATCATCAAAGATTCCTTTGATATACTTTTAAGGGAGTAGATTTAAAACATCTTAAATGTGTGGTGAGCTCATTTCCTTTTTTTTAATACATTAGCCTAAATCAAATACAATTTGGATTTTGGAAAGTCTGTTGGAGACGGAGCCGCGGCGGGGGGGCGGTGTTGCACTCGCTGTACCTGCACCAACGAAAAGAGAGCTGAGCCAGAAGCGAAAGCTCTCGGCCCACCGGTCCGACCCTCATCTGAGGTCACGAAGGATGGGTCACAACCGGAAGAACTAGGTCACGGCTACAAGCGGCCGAAATGGGCTTCCTCTGGAGGGTGGCTGGCGTCTCCCTTAGAGATGGGCCGTTGAAAGGAGCCAGTTGAGGTGGTTCTCATAGATTAAAATATGCTTATGGCTGATGTGTGTGTCATTTCACAATAACTGGAATCTGGATCTGGATTTGGAAAGCCAGATCTATGCTAATTTGTGTTGTAAACTGCTCATAAGATTATAATATCGCATATAACAATGTCATATCCTGTTATGCACATGCAGGAAAATCTGATTATTATAAACCTTCAAATGACCTCGGCAGAAGAAAAGTAACAAATATTTCTTCAAAATTCTGTATTCAATTTATATATATATATTTGGAGTAAACAGGCATACCGTTGATCACCACCAACAGATTTGATCAATTAAACATGTGAATGTTAAATTAATCAAACATGGAGAAGGTCATTTAGTGTCAGACAAGATAATGAATGTGTGTCCGCTTGAGTCCCATCACACACTCATTATGTCTCCTTAATGAAATCTCGTTATGTTTGTGGTTTATCGGTGAGTCTTTCTCTGCTTATTACTTCAAGACAGCATTTGAAAATCCTCACACACATTTTTTATTCTTATTTCTTTGTTTTGCTGATAACTGCAGAGGCTCGTGAGTGTCACAATGTTGTTTAGAATCCTCTCCTGCTGTGCGTCTGATTGGCTGAAGGCCTTTTCAAACTCGGGACCAAACTGAAAAGGAAAATGTGAAATATTGTAATTATTTCACGCCACGGCCGACACCATTATTCACCTTCTGTGCGTTCCAGATACAAATCACAACGGGCACAGAGTTTATTCATTCATGTGGTGTTTCTTTTCCTTCCATTAGAGGAGACATGCCATCGCTTCATGTGTGCAGGACGGCAAAAGTTCCACTTCTTTACTAAATTGGACTCGTTTGGCTTCTTTGACGCACTTTAAAAGCTTTAATTGCCCTCTTGGCATTTTAAAACTTAAAACTTGTTTACGTGACTTGTTGCGGCTTCTTAAATCAGACAAAAAGAACCGTTTCAAGAAGGAAGAAACCAATGTGGGAGCAAACAGACGCAGGAAGCAACGCATAACAGATCGAGTGTCCACGAAGATTCATCTGTGTTTATTAAACAGTTTGATGTCAAATCAGCAAGATTTGTCAGCTGATAATGGAGGTGGCTGCTGTACAGATGTATTTTCACGATAAAACAATGGTTGCGTTACTATTTATTTAATTGTTCTCTATAATGTCAGAATCTAATTTGCATTTAATTTTACATTTCTCTAAATTAAATCGTCTATATTGTAACTGAACAATATATGTTAATATGAAAATTAAACTTGAAGAAGCCATTCAAATGTATGAGAGCTGTTTTCACCTAATTCGCAATGCTTCAGAAAATGGAGAATAAAGATAAGGCCACATTCATTATGCTAAGACAACAAATAAAGGAATCATTTATTGACAGACTGTCTCACACAGTCTCACACACTGTCAAGGAATCATTTATTGACAGACTGACTCACACAGTCTCACACACTGTCAAGGAATCATTTATTGACAGACTGTCTCACACAGTCTCACACACTGTCAAGGAATCATTTATTGACAGACTGTCTCACACAGTCTCACACACTGTCAAGGAATCACTTATTAACAGACTGTGTCACACAGTCTCACACACTGTCAAGGAATCACTTATTGACAGACTGTCTCACACAGTCTCACACACTGTCAAGGAATCATTTATTGACAGACCGTCTCACACAGTCTCACACTGTCAAGGAATCACTTATTGACAGACTGTCTCACACAGTCTCACACACTGTCAAGGAATCATTTATTGACAGACTGTCTCACACAGTCTCACAAACTATCAAGGAATCATTTATTGACAGACTGTCTCACACAGTCTCACACTGTCAAGGAATCACTTATTGACAGACTGTCTCACACAGTCTCACACACTGTCAAGAAATCATTTATTGACAGACTGTCTCACACAGTCTCACACTCTCAAGGAATCACTTATTAACAGACTGTATCACACAGTCTCAAATACTGTCAAGGAATCACTTATTGACAGACTGTCTCACACAGTCTCACACACTGTCATGGAATCATTTATTGACAGACTGTGTCACACAGTCTCACACTGTCAAGGAATCACTTATTGACAGACTGTCTCACACAGTCTCACACACTGTCAAGGAATCATTTATTGACAGACTGTCTCACACAGTCTCACACTGTCAAGGAATCACTTATTGACAGACTGTCTCACACAGTCTCACACTCTCAAGGAATCACTTATTAACAGACTGTATCACACAGTCTCAAATACTGTCAAGGAATCACTTATTGACAGACTGTCTCACACAGTCTCACACACTGTCAAGGAATCATTTATTGACAGACTGTCTCACACAGTCTCACACACTGTCAAGGAATCATTTATTGACAGACTGTGTCACACAGTCTCACACTGTCAAGGAATCACTTATTGACAGACTGTCTCACACAGTCTCACACACTGTCAAGGAATCACTTATTAACAGACTGTCTCACACAGTCTCACACTGTCAAGGAATCACTTATTGACAGATTGTCTCACACAGTCTCACACACTGTCAAGGAATCATTTATTGACAGACTGTCTCACACAGTCTCACACTGTCAAGGAATCACTTATTGACAGACTGTCTCACACAGTCTCACACACTGTCAAGGAATCATTTATTGACAGACTGTCTCACACAGTCTCACACTGTCAAGGAATCACTTATTGACAGACTGTCTCACACAGTCTCACACACTGTCAAGGAATCATTTATTGACAGACTGTCTCACACAGTCTCATACTGTCAAGGAATCACTTATTGACAGACTGTCTCACACAGTCTCACACACTGTCAAGGAATCATTTATTGACAGACTGTATCACACAGTCTCACACACTGTCAAGGAATCATTTATTGACAGACTGTCTCACACAGTCTCACACTGTCAAGGAATCACTTATTGACAGACTGTCTCACACAGTCTCACACACTGTCAAGGAATCATTTATTGACAGACTGTCTCACACAGTCTCACACTGTCAAGGAATCACTTATTGACAGACTGTCTCACACAGTCTCACACACTGTCAAGGAATCATTTATTGACAGACTGTCTCACACAGTCTCACACTGTCAAGGAATCACTTATTGACAGACTGTCTCACACAGTCTCACACTGTCCAACAGACTGTCTCACAGACTGTCTTTCATAAGCTTCTTTCTATTTCTATAATTCATAGCTTAGAGCTTGCAGATGGACTGTCACAGCCCCTTTGAAGGGTAGCAGTTAGGCTTTGGGTGTCTTGCTCAGGGACACTTCGACACTGGACATGAAGCAGCGGGGGTTCAAACCGCCAACCCTGCAGTGCCGATGGACCCGCTATACTCTGTGCCGCAACGCCGGCCTCCTCTGCCCTTTCGGTGTTATTGTGCCTCATCCTCCTGATATATCCAGTCTCAGTGTCCCTCTGTAGCATCTTCGTCTTCATTTTTGCCATCTCGGTTGCTCTGTCTTGCATTCTCCTCCCACACCACCCTAGGGTCCTTTTCTTCATCCGAAGGCAGATGTCCTCCAGGAGTAGCTGGTCATCCTCCAGTCGCTCGTTTTTCACCTGCTCAGCACGGAAGGCTCTCTCCAGAATCTTGCTTTCTCCCATCAGAGTCTCGTACTCGACCCTGAGAATCCTCTTCTCATTCAAACAATCCGTCAGGAGCTGGGCGCAGTTGTCTGTGAGGCGCTTCTCGAGGTCGACGTTAGTGGACTTCAGGAGCTCTGCCTCCCTACTGACCAGAAGTTTTTCGTCAGAGAGCTTCTGAATTTCTGCCTTCAGAGAGGAGATTTCCTGCCCTTGCCTCTCGATGGTCTGATCAGCCTGGGCCATTTCTGTCCCATGATCTTTGGACTTCTCGAAGAGCGCTGGGAGACACTGCGTCATACTGGAGATTTCTAGCCTTTGTGTCTGGATGGTCTGTTGAGCCTCAGTTATTTCTGCCTCATAATCTCTGAACATGTTCTGGAAATCTTGAAGACTCTCTTTCAGATGGGCATTTTCTTGCCTTTGTGTCTGGATGGTCCGTTGAGCCTCAGTTATTTTTGCCTCATAATCTCGGAAAATGTTCTGGAAATCTTGAAGACTCTCTTTCAGACGGGCATTTTCTTGCCTTTGTGTCTCGATGGTCTGCCGAGCCCAGTCGATCTCCTTCTCTTGAAGGTTTGGGGGAGATCGAGGACAGGAGGACTTAGAAGGAGCTGAACTCCCGTTCGCCATGTTAAAGAAATGCTCCTTCCAAAAATCCATTGTGGTTTGAAATTCTTTGTCTGTCTCCCTACACTGTTTTGCCTTTCGCTCCATTCTCCCTTGCTTAAACTCGCAGTCCCTCCTATTCTCACAGGCACCTTGAGTCTTGCTGGTTTCCTGAAGGAGTTTTCGTTCTTCCTGCCATGCTTGCTTCTCCTCGCTGTGCTTGGTGATCTGGTTATTTAAGTCTGCTACAACTTTCTCAAGCTCAATGATTCTTTGCAAGGCTTCCTTGTTCTTCTGCCGTAAATTCAATCGTTGACCGTCAGATTCCTGGAACTTCTGCAGTTCGGACACCCGTTGGTAGTTCTCCCTGAGCAAAGTGAGCTCATTTATTTGATCTTGGTTACCCTCCATGTCGCCCTCGTGACCGTTACTCTGATAGTTATTCTGTGCCATTACTGTGTGTGTGTGTGGTTCTCGTTGAACTTGAGTATTGACAAATAAACTGTTTTGGTTAGGAATTATATAAAAGCTAAAAGGGCGTGGCCTAATAGAATGTTGGGTAGACTGTTGAACATCAAAGCTCATCGAAAGGGGCGTGGTCTAATATGATTGTTGATACTTGAACATCAAAGATAAAGGGGCGTGGCCTAATAGAATGATTGGTTGATAGTTGAACATCAAAGCTCATCTGTAGATGATGTCACAGTGTCGATCGAAGCCCGCTCCATCGATGATGTCATAGAATTTTTTTAAGGTTTAATGTTTGTAGTTTATTGATTTTAGTGTTTAGTTTTAGCTTTTAGTTATTTTTTCTGTATTCCTCATAACTGTATTCCCAGTAGTTTCTGTGATATATTCTGACTCGATTTAGCATTTGTACTACAGTACACGGTAAACTGGCACCAATTTTTACTGCTTAGGTTAGATGTTTAGTGTTATATTTGGTGGGACATTAGTCCATTATCATTTCATCCATCAACCTGAAAGACAATGTGGCAATGAAAAACATACATCCATAAGTATGACTCATTTAGAGCTGTTGAACCATAATAACTATAAATAGCTGCTGTCTTGTTTTACAGTTTGTGTAATTTGATTACTCTCGTATACATTTCTAAGTACAGGAGAGAAATACATTTTGTGATCTTAAATAATCAGCAGCTATTTCCATCATCAAAGATTCTTTTGATATACTTTTAAGGGAGTAGTGACACGGGCGTGAGGCGCAGCCAAATGCAGCACACGACAAGTGGGGCAGGATAGAGGCTGGGGGGCGAGGGCTTGTTTCAGGCACACTTGGTGACAGGCTGTGCTCCACCCCAGGATGGACCCTGTCGCCCAGTCGATGTGCGGGTTATGACGGCGAAGCCAGGGGAACCCCAGGAGGAGCGGGATCCGGGTTGAGTCCAGGATGTAAAACGAAATCGACTCATGGTGGTTCCCGGAGAACAGCATCTGGACGGGGACAGTCTGGTGGGTCACCATTCCGAGAGCGTGACCATCCAGGGCATTGGCGGGCACGGGCTGGGGCAGAGGCACTCTCTCGATCTCCAACTGTCGGGCCAACTCGCCGATGATAATGGATACGTCTGCCCCCGAGTCGATGAACACCGCCAGGGTGTGAGAACCCCCTGGCACCAGCAGGCGGCAGTGGCAGATCGGTCTCTTGATGGGGGACAAGGTGGTCCGGCTGAGTTGCATGGGTTCCGGGTCCTCCCCCAGGGGTCCAGATCGAAGGGGTACGGCCTGGCGCGGCGGACTGCTGCGGCGGGGTCGGGGGCGTCCAGCCCCTCCCTGCCGCCTCTCCTCCTGCCGGGCCCGGACGCGTCGGTCAATTCGCCGTGTTAGCTCAATGAGCTCATCCAGGGAGGTGGGTAGGTCGAAGGACACCAGTTCATCTTTAACGTAGTCCTCCAGACTCCGCAGGTAGGCGTCGCACTGCGCCTCAGCGTTCCACCTGCTGAGGCGGGCTCGGGTGCGAAAGTCTATGGCGTAATCTGCCACCGCACGGTCTCCCTGGTGGAGGTTCAGGAGACCGCCGGCGGCATCTGGGCCTAGCGCTGGCGGACCGAAAACCTTTCGGACCTCGGCGGCGAAGGACTGAAATGACCTGCAGGCGGGGGTCTGGCGTTCCCACTCCGCCGTTCCCCAAAGACGGGCCCTGCCAGTGAGGTGATTAATGGCGAAGGCCACCCGGGCCTCCTCGGAGGCGAAGGTGTGGGGCTGCAGGGCGAAGAGGATGGAGCAGTTAGTCAGGAAGGGAGCGCAGCTCTCTGGGTCTCCGCCGTAACGCTCTGGGGCTCCTATTCGGGGTTCGAAGGCGGGACCGGGGAAAGTCGGCGGAGATACAGCTGCGGGAGATGCAGCTGGAGGGCTGTGTGATTCCGTCTGGGAGACCTTCAGGGCGAGCTGCTGGATCTGAGCGGCCAGGGCGGTAAATGTCCGCTCCTGCGCGGCGCTGTCCTGTTGGCTGGCGGCTGTCGCCTGGCGCACCTCAGCCAGGATGGATGCGAGGCGCGCCTCGTACTGCGCGAGGACTCCCTCGACTCTCTCCAAGCGCTGCTGTAGTGAAGCGGTGTGCGCTGGCTCCATTTTGTGGCCAGATTGTACTGACACTGGCGTGAGGCGGAGCCAAATGCAGCACACGACACAGTGTTTGTTTGGCGCTTGTATACCAAACAGCCTTGCAGCAGGCGCTCGGGCACGACGAAGGGCAGGGCAGAGACTCGTGGTCGGGGACAGAAGGCGAACGTGCACACCGGGGCGGAGACAGACGAACGGGTCGGGGACAGGCAGGGTCGGAACCGGAGAATCAGTCCAAGGTAATAGTGCTGGAGAGACTTGCATGAGGCGAAGAACAATCTGGCAAAGACGGGCTGGGAGTGCAGTGCTTAAGTAGCGGGGCTGATTGTGAATCGGAAGCAGGTGTGGAAGGCAGGGGAGTGACTGATTGGAGACACGGGGCAGGTGTGGAAGATCGAGCTGGCAGGTGAGTGTGACAAGTAGATTTAAAACATCTTAAATGTGTGGTGAGCTCATTTCCTTTTTTTTAATACATTAGCCTAAATCAAATACAATTTGGATTTTGGAAAGTCTGTTGGAGACGGAGCCGCGGCGGGGGGGCGGTGTTGCACTCGCTGTACCTGCACCAACGAAAAGAGAGCTGAGCCAGAAGCGAAAGCTCTCGGCCCACCGGTCCGACCCTCATCTGAGGTCACGAAGGATGGGTCACAACCGGAAGAACTAGGTCACGGCTACAAGCGGCCGAAATGGGCTTCCTCTGGAGGGTGGCTGGCGTCTCCCTTAGAGATGGGCCGTTGAAAGGAGCCAGTTGAGGTGGTTCTCATAGATTAAAATATGCTTATGGCTGATGTGTGTGTCATTTCACAATAACTGGAATCTGGATCTGGATCTGGAAAGCCAGATCTATGCTAATTTGTGTTGTAAACTGCTCATAAGATTATAATATCGCATATAACAATGTCATATCCTGTTATGCACATGCAGGAAAATCTGATTATTATAAACCTTCAAATGACCTCGGCAGAAGAAAAGTAACAAATATTTCTTCAAAATTCTGTATTCAATTTATATATATATATATTTGGAGTAAACAGGCATACCGTTGATCACCACCAACAGATTTGATCAATTAAACATGTGAATGTGAAATTAATCAAACATGGAGAAGGTCTTTTAGTGTCAGACAAGATAATGAATGTGTGTCCGCTTGAGTCCCATCACACACTCATTATGTCTCCTTAATGAAATCTCGTCATGTTTGTGGTTTATCGGTGAGTCTTTCTCTGCTTATTACTTCAAGACAGCATTTGAAAATCCTCACACACATTTTTTATTCTTATTTCTTTGTTTTGCTGATAACTGCAGAGGCTCGTGAGTGTCACAATGTTGTTTAGAATCCTCTCCTGCTGTGCGTCTGATTGGCTGAAGGCCTTTTCAAACTCGGGACCAAACGGAAAAGGAAAATGTGAAATATTGTAATTATTTCACGCCACGGCCGACACCATTATTCACCTTCTGTGCGTTCCAGATACAAATCACAACGGGCACAGAGTTTATTCATTCATGTGGTGTTTCTTTTCCTTCCATTAGAGGAGACATGCCATCGCTTCATGTGTGCAGGATGGCAAAAGTTCCACTTCTTTACTAAATTGGACTCGTTTGGCTTCTTTGACGCACTTTAAAAGCTTTAATTGCCCTCTTGGCATTTTAAAACTTTAAACTTGTTTACGTGACTTGTTGCGGCTTCTTAAATCAGACAAAAAGAACCGTTTCAAGAAGGAAGAAACCAATGTGGGAGCAAACAGACGCAGGAAGCAACGCGTAACAGATCGAGTGTCCACGAAGATTCATCTGTGTTTATTAAACAGTTTGATGTCAAATCAGCAAGATTTGTCAGCTGATAATGGAGGTGGCTGCTGTACAGATGTATTTTCACGATAAAACAATGGTTGCGTTACTATTTATTTAATTGTTCTCTATAATGTCAGAATCTAATTTGCATTTAATTTTACATTTCTCTAAATTAAATCGTCTATATTGTAACTGAACAATATATGTTAATATGAAAATTAAACTTGAAGAAGCCATTCAAATGTATGAGAGCTGTTTTCACCTAATTCACAATGCTTCAGAAAATGGAGAATAAAGATAAGGCCACATTCATTATGCTAAGACAACAAATAAAGGAATCATTTATTGACAGACTGTCTCACACAGTCTCACACACTGTCAAGGAATCATTTATTGGCAGACTGTCTCACACAGTCTCACACACTGTCAAGGAATCACTTATTGACAGACTGTGTCACACAGTCTCACACACTGTCAAGGAATCATTTATTGACAGACTGTCTCACACAGTCTCACAAACTATCAAGGAATCATTTATTGACAGACTGTGTCACACAGTCTCACACTGTCAAGGAATCACTTATTGACAGACTGTCTCACACAGTCTCACACACTGTCAAGAAATCATTTATTGACAGACTGTCTCACACAGTCTCACACACTGTCAAGGAATCACTTATTAACAGACTGTATCACACAGTCTCAAATACTGTCAAGGAATCACTTATTGACAGACTGTCTCACACAGTCTCACACACTGTCAAGGAATCATTTATTGACAGACTGTCTCACACAGTCTCACACTGTCAAGGAATCACTTATTAACAGACTGTCTCACACAGTCTCACACTGTCAAGGAATCACTTATTGACAGACTGTGTCACACAGTCTCACACACTGTCAAGGAATCATTTATTGACAGACTGTCTCACACAGTCTCACAAACTATCAAGGAATAATTTATTGACAGACTGTGTCACACAGTCTCACACTGTCAAGGAATCACTTATTGACAGACTGTCTCACACAGTCTCACACACTGTCAAGAAATCATTTATTGACAGACTGTCTCACACAGTCTCACACTGTCAAGGAATCACTTATTAACAGACTGTATCACACAGTCTCAAATACTGTCAAGGAATCACTTATTGACAGACTGTCTCACACAGTCTCACACACTGTCAAGGAATTATTTATTGACAGACTGTCTCACACAGTCTCACACTGTCAAGGAATCACTTATTAACAGACTGTCTCACACAGTCTCACACTGTCAAGGAATCACTTATTGACAGACTGTCTCACACAGTCTCACACTGTCAAGGAATCACTTATTAACAGACTGTCTCACACAGTCTCACACTGTCAAGGAATCACTTATTGACAGACTGTCTCACACAGTCTCACACACTGTCAAGGAATCATTTATTGACAGACTGTCTCACACAGTCTCACACTGTCAGGGAATCACTTATTGACAGACTGTCTCACACAGTCTCACACACTGTCAAGGAATCATTTATTGACAGACTGTCTCACACAGTCTCACACTGTCAAGGAATCACTTATTGACAGACTGTCTCACACAGTCTCACACACTGTCAAGGAATCATTTATTGACAGACTGTCTCACACAGTCTCACACTGTCAAGGAATCACTTATTGACAAGACATTTTGGAGCTGTAACGTTACGTGAACACCACACGCCACAGCCGAGCATTCACTGTCCAACAGACTGTCTCACAGACTGTCTTTCATAAGCTTCTTTCTATTTCTATAATTCATAGCTTAGAGCTTGCAGATGGACTGTCACAGCCCCTTTGAAGGGTAGCAGTTAGGCTTTGGGTGTCTTGCTCAGGGAGACTTCGACACTGGACATGAAGCAGCGGGGGTTCAAACCGCCAACCCTGCAGTGCCGATGGACCCGCTATACTCTGTGCCGCAACGCCGGCCTCCTCTGCCCTTTCGGTGTTATTGTGCCTCATCCTCCTGATATATCCAGTCTCAGTGTCCCTCTGTAGCATCTTCGTCTTCATTTTTGCCATCTCGGTTGCTCTGTCTTGCATTCTCCTCCCACACCACCCTAGGGTCCTTTTCTTCATCCGAAGGCAGATGTCCTCCAGGAGTAGCTGGTCATCCTCCAGTCGCTCGTTTTTCACCTGCTCAGCACGGAAGGCTCTCTCCAGAATCTTGCTTTCTCCCATCAGAGTCTCGTACTCGACCCTGAGAATCCTCTTCTCATTCAAACAATCCGTCAGGAGCTGGGCGCAGTTGTCTGTGAGGCGCTTCTCGAGGTCGACGTTAGTGGACTTCAGGAGCTCTGCCTCCCTACTGACCAGAAGTTTTTCGTCAGAGAGCTTCTGAATTTCTGCCTTCAGAGAGGAGATTTCCTGCCCTTGTCTCTCGATGGTCTGATCAGCCTGGGCCATTTCTGTCCCATGATCTTTGGACTTCTCGAAGAGCGCTGGGAGACACTGCGTCATACTGGAGATTTCTAGCCTTTGTGTCTGGATGGTCTGTTGAGCCTCAGTTATTTCTGCCTCATAATCTCTGAACATGTTCTGGAAACCTTGAAGACTCTCTTTCAGATGGGCATTTTCTTGCCTTTGTGTCTGGATGGTCCGTTGAGCCTCAGTTATTTTTGCCTCATAATCTCGGAAAATGTTCTGGAAATCTTGAAGACTCTCTTTCAGACGGGCATTTTCTTGCCTTTGTGTCTCGATGGTCTGCCGAGCCCAGTCGATCTCCTTCTCTTGAAGGTTTGGGGGAGATCGAGGACAGGAGGACTTAGAAGGAGCTGAACTCCCGTTCGCCATGGTAAGTAAATGCTCCTTCCAAAAATCCATTGTGGTTTGAAATTCTTTGTCTGTCTCCCTACACTGTTTTGCCTTTCGCTCCATTCTCCCTTGCTTAAACTCGCAGTCCCTCCTATTCTCACAGGCACCTTGAGTCTTGCTGGTTTCCTGAAGGAGTTTTCGTTCTTCCTGCCATGCTTGCTTCTCCTCGCTGTGCTTGGTGATCTGGTTATTTAAGTCTGCTACAACTTTCTCAAGCTCAATGATTCTTTGCAAGGCTTCCTTGTTCTTCTGCCGTAAATTCAATCGTTGACCGTCAGATTCCTGGAACTTCTGCAGTTCGGACACCCGTTGGTAGTTCTCCCTGAGCAAAGTGAGCTCATTTATTTGATCTTGGTTACCCTCCATGTCGCCCTCGTGACCGTTACTCTGATAGTTATTCTGTGCCATTACTGTGTGTGTGTGTGGTTCTCGTTGAACTTGAGTATTGACAAATAAACTGTTTTGGTTAGGAATTATATAAAAGCTAAAAGGGCGTGGCCTAATAGAATGTTGGGTAGACTGTTGAACATCAAAGCTCATCGAAAGGGGCGTGGTCTAATATGATTGTTGATACTTGAACATCAAAGATAAAGGGGCGTGGCCTAATAGAATGATTGGTTGATAGTTGAACATCAAAGCTCATCTGTAGATGATGTCACAGTGTCGATCGAAGCCCGCTCCATCGATGATGTCATAGAATTTTTTTAAGGTTTAATGTTTGTAGTTTATTGATTTAAGTGTTTAGTTTTAGCTTTTAGTTATTTTTTCTGTATTCCTCATAACTGTATTCCCAGTAGTTTCTGTGATATATTCTGACTCGATTTAGCATTTGTACTACAGTACACGGTAAACTGGCACCAATTTTTACTGCTTAGGTTAGATGTTTAGTGTTATATTTGGTGGGACATTAGTCCATTATCATTTCATCCATCAACCTGAAAGACAATGTGGCAATGAAAAACATACATCCATAAGTATGACTCATTTAGAGCTGTTGAACCATAATAACTATAAATAGCTGCTGTCTTGTTTTACAGTTTGTGTAATTTGATTACTCTCGTATACATTTCTAAGTACAGGAGAGAAATACATTTTGTGATCTTAAATAATCAGCAGCTATTTCCATCATCAAAGATTCCTTTGATATACTTTTAAGGGAGTAGATTTAAAACATCTTAAATGTGTGGTGAGCTCATTTCCTTTTTTTTAATACATTAGCCTAAATCAAATACAATTTGGATTTTGGAAAGTCTGTTGGAGACGGAGCCGCGGCGGGGGGGCGGTGTTGCACTCGCTGTACCTGCACCAACGAAAAGAGAGCTGAGCCAGAAGCGAAAGCTCACGGCCCACCGGTCCGACCCTCATCTGAGGTCACGAAGGATGGGTCACAACCGGAAGAACTAGGTCACGGCTACAAGCGGCCGAAATGGGCTTCCTCTGGAGGGTGGCTGGCGTCTCCCTTAGAGATGGGCCGTTGAAAGGAGCCAGTTGAGGTGGTTCTCATAGATTAAAATATGCTTATGGCTGATGTGTGTGTCATTTCACAATAACTGGAATCTGGATCTGGATCTGGAAAGCCAGATCTATGCTAATTTGTGTTGTAAACTGCTCATAAGATTATAATATCGCATATAACAATGTCATATCCTGTTATGCACATGCAGGAAAATCTGATTATTATAAACCTTCAAATGACCTCGGCAGAAGAAAAGTAACAAATATTTCTTCAAAATTCTGTATTCAATTTATATATATATATATATATATATATATATATATATATATATATATATATATATATATTTGGAGTAAACAGGCATACCGTTGATCACCACCAACAGATTTGATCAATTAAACATGTGAATGTGAAATTAATCAAACATGGAGAAGGTCATTTAGTGTCAGACAAGATAATGAATGTGTGTCCGCTTGAGTCCCATCACACACTCATTATGTCTCCTTAATGAAATCTCGTTATGTTTGTGGTTTATCGGTGAGTCTTTCTCTGCTTATTACTTCAAGACAGCATTTGAAAATCCTCACACACATTTTTTATTCTTATTTCTTTGTTTTGCTGATAACTGCAGAGGCTCGTGAGTGTCACAATGTTGTTTAGAATCCTCTCCTGCTGTGCGTCTGATTGGCTGAAGGCCTTTTCAAACTCGGGACCAAACTGAAAAGGAAAATGTGAAATATTGTAATTATTTCACGCCACGGCCGACACCATTATTCACCTTCTGTGCGTTCCAGATACAAATCACAACGGGCACAGAGTTTATTCATTCATGTGGTGTTTCTTTTCCTTCCATTAGAGGAGACATGCTCGTCGCTTCATGTGTGCAGGACGGCAAAAGTTCCACTTCTTTACTAAATTGGACTCGTTTGGCTTCTTTGACGCACTTTAAAAGCTTTAATTGCCCTCTTGGCATTTTAAAACTTAAAACTTGTTTACGTGACTTGTTGCGGCTTCTTAAATCAGACAAAAAGAACCGTTTCAAGAAGGAAGAAACCAATGTGGGAGCAAACAGACGCAGGAAGCAACGCGTAACAGATCGAGTGTCCACGAAGATTCATCTGTGTTTATTAAACAGTTTGATGTCAAATCAGCAAGATTTGTCAGCTGATAATGGAGGTGGCTGCTGTACAGATGTATTTTCACGATAAAACAATGGTTGCGTTACTATTTATTTAATTGTTCTCTATAATGTCAGAATCTAATTTGCATTTAATTTTACATTTCTCTAAATTAAATCGTCTATATTGTAACTGAACAATATATGTTAATATGAAAATTAAACCTGAAGAAGCAAATTCAAATGTATGAGAGCTGTTTTCACCTAATTCCCAATGCTTCAGAAAATGGAGAATAAAGATAAGGCCACATTCATTATGCTTAGACAACAAATAAAGGAATCATTTATTGACAGACTGTCTCACACAGTCTCACACACTGTCAAAGAATAATTTATTGACAGACTGTGTCACACAGTCTCACACACTGTCAAGGAATCACTTATTGACAGACTGTCTCACACAGTCTCACAAACTATCAAGGAATCATTTATTGACAGACTGTCTCACACAGTCTCACACTGTCAAGGAATCACTTATTAACAGACTGTCTCACACAGTCTCACATTGTCAAGGAATCACTTATTAACAGACTGTATCACACAGTCTCAAATACTGTCAAGGAATCACTTATTGACAGACTGTCTCACACAGTCTCACACTGTCAAGGAATCACTTATTGACAGACTGTCTCACACAGTCTCACACACTGTCAAGGAATCATTTATTGACAGACTGTCTCACACAGTCTCACACTGTCAAGGAATCACTTATTGACAGACTGTCTCACACAGTCTCACACACTGTCAAGGAATCATTTATTGACAGACTGTATCACACAGTCTCACACTGTCAAGGAATCACTTATTGACAGACTGTGTCACACAGTCTCACACACTGTCAAGGAATCACTTATTCACAAGACATTTTGAAGCTGTAACGTTACGTGAACACCACACGCCACAGCCGAGCATTCACTGTCCAACAGACTGTCTCACAGACTGTCTTTCATAAGCTTCTTTCTATTTCAATCAGATCTCCATGCTGATTTCTGCCCAGACAAAATCAAGGGAAATTCCATTTTTCACTTGCTAATTCATAGCTTAGAGCTTGCAGATGGACTGTCACAGCCCCTTTGAAGGGTAGCAGTTAAGCTTTGGGTGTCTTGCTCAGGGACACTTCGACACTGGACATGAAGCAGCCGGGGTACAAACCGCCAACCCTGCAGTGCCGATGGACCCGCTATACTCTGTGCCGCAACACCGGCCTCCTCTGCCCTTTCTGTGTTATTGTGCCTCATCCTCCTGATATATCCAGTCTCAGTGTCCCTCTGTAGCATCTTCGTCCTCATTTTTGCCATCTCGGTTGCTGTCTTGCATTCTCTTCCCACACCACCCTAGGGTCCTTTTCTTCATCTGAAGGCAGATGTCTTCCAGGAGTAGCTGGTCATCCTCCAGTCGCTCGTTTTTCACCTGCTCAGCACGGAAGGCTCTCTCCAGAATCTTGCTTTCTCCCATCAGAGTCTCGTACTCGATCCTGAGAATCCCTGCTGCTGCTGCTATTATCATTAATATCATTTCAAATACTGTATGAATCATATTACTGTTACTATTACTGTCATCATAAACCAACGTTACCCTTCCCTAGAGTCCACTTCTGTGGATGGCGGTTCTATCTGGGACTAGAACGAGTGTTAAGGGTCTGAATGTCCGATGATTCTCTCTGACCTCTTATACAGATATAAATAGAAAGGCTGCTGGGTGGAGTTTCCCAGGACGTTGGCATGTCACGTCGGTTAAATGTGATACAGCGGTATAATGTTGCTTGAAAAAATGGAACACCAAAGGGTCGTTGACAGGTTAGACAGGTCGACAGGTTTGACAATCTATCGACATAGATTAGCGCTCCCAAAGTAGAGCCAAATGGGGATTCAGGGGAAATACTTCGAAGATCTCCCTCCCTTTCTTTTTTAAAGCTCTGACCCTAGAATCGCACCTGGTTTGAACCATCTCTGTTATAGGAATCAAATGTATTGTACCTCTTTTACATTAATGAGGAAATAACATATTAATGAGAAAATATCCCGATCCTTTTATGCGATATATGATATAAGAGATATATGAATAAATATATATAAGATGTATAACATATAAGATTTCCCTTTGTGGGCGTTATAATATTATGAAATCCACCTTTTTACTGAGGTATTAACACAGGGCCCCCGGTATTAGTGAAGCAATGCTTCCCCAGTGCTTTTTTTTATTTAGATTTAGGTAATTAGCTGCATTTTTTAAACTAACATAATCTAAATTCTGCACTATGCTCAGACAGGACGTCGAAGGTCTGAAGTCAGTGAGATCTATTCCTAATCTCCATTGATTTTTAAGTAAATCCCACAACATGTGACATGAAAATGTTTTCTGATCTTCAGATCAAAGACGAGGCCGCAGCGACATCTAGCGGCCGCTCTCACAGCTGCAGCCGGACGGCTGGAAGGATCTGCAGCAGAGACTCCGTTCACCACGTGTTGGGTCAGAGAGCTTGTACATATGCAGCACGTCCTTTCCTCTCCTCAGGTGCTCGATAGTGAGAAGTGTCTTCATCCTGTGGATTATCTTTGATTACACTGCCTCGATGTCACTCGTTCCTCAGACATTTGGAAAAGGGAAATAAGAATTGTAATTATATTTATTAAAAAATAAATTACAGGATCTCTACTTACATATTTACATTCATTTGTAGTCATTTGTGATGGACAGAAACATAAAACTGCTGATCAAAAGGTTTGGATTATGCACACATGGTTCACTTTTCTATGAGTTTAATAGTTCATTTTAACTGTGCAGCTATTATCTTTAACAAAAACCTTTTCGCATCTTAAGAGTATTGATCTGAGCAATCTATGCAATTGTATTAAATAAATGATCTGTGCGTGTGTCTCACTCCCATTCACATCCCAGCAGTTCTATCCTCATGGTGATGGAGTTCCACCAGCTTCTCGGGTGGATTCGGATGAAGCGGGAGAAAATAGGAGGGTAGATGTAGTTCTTCACGTGGTCGTTATTGTTGCTGTTTCCCACGAAAGTCTGTATTTGGTGAGAGAGAGGGAAAGTCGCGGTTTAGAGACTGTAAAAACGGAACCCCGGTCGCCGTTTACTTTAAAGTTATTTCCATGTCATTCTGCCACCGTTCACCTTGAAAGGGAGGTCTCCATTGTCCGTGTAATGGCTCCAGTGTATCCCGTTGGCACTGTGCATGATGGAGTAGGACATGACATACATCTCTTTCTTCCACGACGTGGCTCCTTGCGTTATGATGCCCGTGATCTTCTTACTGCGCGGCAGCTCCACCTGAAGCCACTGGTCCATGCCACTGTGCTGTGGATGGCACAGAGGGGCAGAGAGAAGAGCTGTGACGTGCACACGTCCATGGACGACCGAAGGAATCCTTGAGGCATTTAATTCACAATTCACACATGTTCAAGGATTTGTACCTTGGCCTGCCATGCGTTGATTGCGCCCTGTTTATTGAGGCGTGCAAGAGAAGGTGTCCAAGGTCCAGAGTACCAGCTGGAGTGTGTTGAGCTGGCTGTGATGAAACGGTCTTCTATCAGTCCGCTTTCCATCCCCAGAGGCACCGAGCAGCCTGAGGAAGGAGATTCGAAACGTCACACTTACATAACTGAAAGTATGGTAAACCAGCAAGTATGGTTTAAAAAGGAACTCACCATTTACATTACATTTAGCAAATAAATATCCTACTCGTAGTGGGTGTGCTCACTCAATATCATGCAATTAAGAGAATCTTTTGGCAAAAAATACCCTTTACCCACGAAGAAAAAAGAAATTAGGTTGAGTAAGAATAAGAAGATTTGGCTTTGGCGTTTTTTCGTGCAGTGACATCTCACCATCGAGCTCACAGCCGTAGAACTCCATGCGGACTGTGGCCTTGTTGTACCATTGTAACGGGTGTAGCCTAATAAACCGTCCAATCACAGGAGGATCGAGGATGTTTTTTTTGTTCTCGTAGGCTCCCTGGTTCCCAGGGAATACCTGGTGAAAGAGGGAGACACACATGGTGATCGGAGCCTTCTCTCTCGCTCTCTGTTTGGAGCCGACCGAAAGTGACCAAACTCCTCCCACCTTCCTGAAGTCCCTACTGTCGCCCTTGTAGAAGATCCAGTTCTGGAGGTCAGTGCTGTAGGAGACGGAGAACTTTTCCACAAACTGGGATAGGAACCTCTCCTTGGCTCCCTGCGTGGCCACCTGGCTGATCACAACTGGCCTCTGGAAGTCTACCTGTGCAGGGGAGGTATACAAAGGGACTGTATTCACCCTAACCCAAGGGCAAATATGTAAATATACTCAAATGCACCCACTCATAACACACACCTGAATCCAGCTCCTGTTCTGCTGTGTGCTCCATGCATTGATTGTACCCTTATTGTTCAATCTGGCCAGATGGGGCTCCCAGTATCCTTTGAAAAAGGGTATTATTGTCATTCCTCTGTGACATGAATGATTTCACAGGTCATTTGGATCGCAGTAGAACTACGGGGGGGGGGTACCTCTGCTGTTGATGGCTGTGATCTGGTCGTCTTTCACGCTGCCTGATTCTAAGCCCAGCGGACGGTAGCACTCTTCGAGGAGAAAAAACGACACAACGGTATCAAAACACGAGCACGGCATTGCCTTTAAATGTTGCGGCGCCGCTCCGGCGTTGTTACCTTTTATCAAGAACCAGGAAGAGCGTCTGCATGCCCTTCTCTTGGTTCGAACCAACTTCTGTCTCCAGCTGCCACAGGCCAGGTTTGGATGGGTACATCTCCAGAGTGGCAAAGCTCCCTGCCAACACAGTATGGAACCGTCACTGCGTTTGGAAACCCCAGACAATGGCGACTCACAGCGTGTTACCGTTTTGAGGTGGTGGCGGCGATGCTCACCGGGCAGCAGCGGGTAGACGGCCTGCCGGTAGCTAGTGATCTTCTTGTGAATGAACGTCTGTCCGTGGAAGTGGACGCTCTGGAAGTCTTTGGGAGAGCCCATGTTGATCAGGTGCCAGCACACCAGCTGGTCGGTGTACATCCTCAGGCCCTTCAGGTTGTATATGACGCCGTTGATAGCTGGTGAAACGACGCGAAAGATTCTTATCATTTTGGTCGTAGATTTCAGAAACTGATCTTGAATGCATGGAAAACATATTAGAACTAGTTCTAGGTTATCTTTTTTTACGAGGTTTGCGATGATTGATAATTAAATCCAGGCTAGTTGAAGGGACATTACTGTGGAATTTGAGGGTGTCCTTGAAGTTGTACTCCATCACCCTCCTTCTGCTTTTCCTTTGCATCAACTCGTGGTTCTGGTCGTAGTACCAGCTTTGCGACTCGTCAAAGGTCATGAAGAGCAGCGTGAACTCCCTCATTACGAGTTCCGTCCTGCTAAGGGTGCCCTCTCGACACACCAGCAAAGGCCCAATCAGGCCGGAGTGGATGTCCTTTTCCTTACAATAGGGAGCACGGATAAGGTTAATATTTGTTCTTAAAAACTGGAAGACCATTGAACAGCTCCATACAGATGACTCACAGGATTGACACCTGAATAGTAGGCCCAAGTCCGACAGTGAGACTCGCCTGGTGTTGGGCCGGCCTCGAAAGGAACCTTCCATATGTACGTGAAGGTGGTGTTGGGTTGGACATCGTTGTCATATTTGTACCAGTAGTCAGAGCCGTCTTCATAGGACAGGCCCTCGGTCTGCTTGTTATACGAAACTCCATTTGGGTGTAAGGAGTACGGACGGTTGGCGTTGTTCCTGAACACAACCTACAAGCCAAAAAGACGCAGTGTGGCTTCAAAAAAATAGCTATTTAATTTGAAAAATGATTCAATAATTTCCTCGCAGAGAGTTAATGAAGAGGATTCATATAACGGTCTGTCACACTGTGGTACTATTACACGCCGAAAAGAAATGAGGGACAAAGCTTTTTACATGTCCGGTTCCAACTACTGAGAGTTAACCTCCAAATGTAATTTATGCTGCTACACATATCTTGTTACCCATGGATAGAGCATGACTAGCCCTTTCCTCAAACTATAACGGTTTATAAAGCAACAATCTTACGAAAGAAAAGGATGTGTCACAGAGCCGTCTCACCATGATGCGTTGGTCCACCTCGGCCCTGATGACAGGTCCCAGGAGGCCGAGATGCTCGTCCATCTCTCCACGGGTGTCAGGTGTGCTGAAACTGCTGTCCACGTAACCCCGGAAAACCACCTTGGTGAATTTGGTTTGTCTGCTGTTTTGTTGCGACTTCTCTTGCCTCCTGCACCGATCACAATGAAAATAATCACATTTCAGCTTTGCATGCATATACATGTGTAATGTCATATGAGCTTTGGTCACTATTATATCTGAGCTTACCTCTGTCCGTAGCCACTATAGTCCCACTCAACCTCTTCTGCGGCAATGAAATATATCTTGTCATTTGGGCCTGACACTTTTAGGTAGTATTTTGTGGTGTCATCCAGGTTCTTGATGACTTCATGACTTTTGTAGGGGTCCCTGAAGGTCACATACTCGTACTCATTGGCTTTCACATTTTCCCCATCCAGGTCGAGATGGTCCGGTTCGTCCCCGGGAACGTACAGCTCGTAGTCGCTGAAATCGGGCCGAGGCACACCGATGACGACGGGCTCGTTAAGGAGCTCTTCCTCCTCTTTGGAGACGGGTTGCGGCAGAGGCGGTCTGGATCCGCGTGGCGTCGTGCCTGGATGGAATCCACGAGGAGAGAAGGGTAAGTCACTTTTGGACTGAGGCTTGTATTCCTTCTTCTTCTTTGTTTTCAAGACATTGCCCCTGTTGGGCCTGTCTCTGAGGTTTACCCTCTTGAGCTTCTTTCTGGGGGGTGGCGCCGTTTGAGTGGTTTCTCGCCCCAAATACTTCCTCATGTCGTCAGACATCTCCACGGTTTCCATTTCGTGAGTAACCTCGTAGGTCCAGTTGTGCCCCTCGGTTTTGACCGAGGTGGTTTTGATCACCGCTCTTTTGTTGTCTGAAAGGTAGATCAGAACGTCTTCTGTGCTGTCCGAGGCGCTCGGCTCCTCTTCATCGCTGGAGAGGGACACGTCCGTCTCATTGGTGAAACCTTGTGCAGCGGATGTGCGGTTCCGCTCACCGGAAAGACCCGTGATGTTCTCCCGACCCTCTGATGCATTCGATCTGGATACGTTCGCTGTGACATTCTGCGGACGCCCTGTTCCAAGCAGACCGTGTGTTAAATTTTCAGCGTCTGAATTGGCTGGAATAGTATCAACTATCTCTTCTTCCTCCTTTTCCCCGTGTGGCAGAGATGTGGCATTGCCCGGTAGTGAGCTGTGGGGAAGGTCGGCGCTGGTATTGGACGGCGGCTCGGAGTAAAGGAACACGTCCCCTCGGATGAGTCTCTCCTCGGACACCTCAGGAGTCTGGTCATCACCGGTCCCGGTCACATTCGCTCCCTCTGCCTCCACGAGGGAACTGACATTTCCAAGTGAAGTTTCCGTAAGATTGGTAATCTCTGTTGATAAACCCGCAGCGTTGCGAACCGTGATGTTCTTCGCGGTGGACACCGTATCGTTATCAATACTTGACGCAGGGGACACACTGCTGTTAGCGGTTGTGCTGTCATTCAGTGGCAATATGCTCGAAGCATTGCCGATGGTTGCTTGTGCGGTGTTGTTCTGCGCGTGTGTGGTATTCCCACTGATGCTTTGGTTCAGCAAATTAACTGCAGTGAGGTTTAGCCAATTTGAAAACAATGTCTCATTTAGTGTATTTGGCTTTGGAATCGAGATCCAACTTATATTCTTTGTCTCCTTGAAATTCAGGTTGATACTCGAATCTCCATCAGGCACATCGATAGCATCGTAGTCGAGGGAAGAAAGGTCCAGCTGTTCCACTTCTGACCCACTGGATTGATTCTTCCGACTCCTGAGACCTAATTCGGCTGCAAACATGTCCGTGTAATGGTCTATCTCCGTTGGTGTATTCTTTTCAGGTTGTGGATTCTCGTCTTTCATCTTGATTTCGGCCAAACTCGGAGGGTTCCACACATTAAACTCCGGGTACTCGTAGTCACGATAGCACTCAACATCGTTGAACTTCACACGCACTCCTTTGGTTGTCTCGTGGGAATTCAGTGAAGCCATGAGCCACACACCTGGTTCGGGTGGGAATAAAAAAAAGAATCAGCAATGAAAAACTAAGCAGCCGTCACTTTTCTTTACATGCAGATAAATTGTCTCTATATTTACGTACAGCAAGCAATGCAAAAAAACATGAATATAGATAAAACACAACCAAATGGAGAAAAATCTTGTTTCCAATTCCTTGAAACATGCTGCAAGAAAACATGCTACAACAAGAAACGGTTGAAACACACGATGGCTTAGTGTAAGCATCGATCAGGAATGGTCGAGGTTAGAGAATCCTCGTCTGCATGCATGTTTTCTTCATTTGCTGCGTGTTTCGCTCACTTCCACTTAAAATCACTGAGCCTCGTGTACAGCGCATTTCCGTGTTTTAGCTTACGGTTGTAATGACACTCTCCAATGTAAAAAACAAGCTTCCCCACGGAATAAACATAATCCGTTGTGCACCGTGACTGACCGATGTTGTCCATCCTCATGCTGATGGTCTCCCCGGTCATTGGGTAGAGGCTGAGGAAGTCCTCCGTCCGCCCGTTCAGCTCGAACGGATGGCCGTAGAAAGTGACCGTCTGGATGTAGTCTTGCGCTCCGATGCTGGACACGTGCCATGTCGCGATCTCGCCGTTGCAGAAGCCCAGGAGCTCGCCGCTCTCAAACACGTAACCGTTAATTGCTGTGGGGGAAAGTTACGCGATTAGAGCGAGCTGCAGGCGGCGCAGATGGATGTTCAAACGATGGAGTGACTGTATCATATTGTTATGAGTGAGCTTTTATTCGATTTAGGCAGAAACTTACTGTGCATGACGTTGGACTTGTGAAAGTCCGGGTCGGCCTTGTTGACCTGGGACCGATCGCAATATTGGCGGATGTTTTCATCCACGTACCAGCTTTTGTTCTCATCGAACACGGCCATCATGGCATGCTGCTCCTTGTCCGCTTTTAGCTGGAGAATCAAACCAAAAACGAGACTTTTCACACACATTTGGGAGGGATGTGCCCATTCACGACTGGCAGCCGGACCAACACTGCCGCCCCAAAAGAGCCTCTAGCACGCCCAGCAATGAAGGGAGCACCCTCTTACCTGCACACCCCTGATGTTGAGCGACTGACTCTTGCAAATGAGGATTTGTCCGATCAGTCCCGAGGCGATGTCGCGCGGCGTGTCCACTGCACTGTGGTACAGTCGCGTCAAGCACTGCGCGTCCGCTTCGAAAGGCTCGTCCTCGTCCACCACCCTCCACAGGTAGGTGTGCGTTTCCCCTGGCTCGACACCATGGGACTGGTTGCCTGGCAAATACCGCGAGGTAAGAAAAGTGGGCAATCCATTGTACCAATGATACCCATTTGTTTTTACTGTGAGGAGAGATCTCAATACCTCCCGCCGGGTAGTTGACTCCCTCCTCTGACTTCTCTATCGTCAGTCCATGTGGGTAGATACTGTAGGGCCTGGAGGCCTTGTTCTTAAAAACAATCTGGCAAAGGACAGAAGGATGAGTGAGGGCACAGTGTCTGCAGACAGCGGTTAGTACGCTATCAAGCCTTAGTGGGACACACATTATCTGTGCTCCCCGCTCACTGATGCCCCATGTGCATGTTGTACTCTCAACATGAGGCAGCACTGCCGGAGTGCAAAGGCTGTGTTTTGAATAAGGAATAACAAGACGGACACAGGATGTTTCTTCATCCAATTTGTTTTTAAACTCTTATGCAATTCTCTAGTTTAATTGAGATTTTTATGACGAGGAACACGATCTCACCTTGATGACGTCTCTGATTTGCGCTTTGATCACCGGGCCCAAGATCCCGAGCTCGTTTCTCCTTTGCTTGGACTCCGCCTTCTCAGTGAACGACTCGTTTTTGTACAGCGTGTACACCGCCTTCTTGTACTTCCCACCTATGCGGGTTGACGACTGTCTGAGGTACTGGAGCTTGAAGTCCCTGCACATTGAAGAACTCATTTAACTTAAATATAGCAAAATATAGCATTTGAAACATTGGACTTCAAGCTGCGTTGTGCAATTAATCAGCGTGAAAACGCCGCTTTAAGTTCACATTTAGCTTCAAGAGTTCAGAGATTTTCTTAATGGATGCAGCACAGTTGAATGCAGGAAAAGTAACTTCTGATCAGCAATATACTGTATAGTAGTTTATTTTAAATGCCTCCACTACAGTAGCTCCTTACAAATATCATACACACAGAGGATTTAATTTACTGCAGATTTCTGAGCAGTTTCATAGTGCATCCTTTTACAATCCGACGAAACGCTTTGAACGGTATCTGTGAATGCTGCTTACCCGTCCATGTGTTCTTTCATGTTGGGTGCGTAGTCCCAGGTGATTTCCTCAGCAGCTATGTAGTACGTCCACACCTTGCTGTGTCGTTTCTGTTCCACTGTCATCCTTCGCTTCGGGGCCTCGAAGCCGTCACACTCCTTGACATCCACAAAACCATGCATGCCGGCTGCAACGGCACACAAACGCGTTTCACTCTCGTCGTAAATGTCACACGGGGGGGTAAACGCCACCTGGATCCCGGGTGGACGACGATCCGCACGAGACACCTCTTACCCTCCATGTGCTTGACGGTGTGCGAGGAGAGCAGCCAGCGGCCCGCGTGGAGCGCCACCATGCCGGCGGTGGCGGTGGAGCCGCTGATGAGGCCCACCGAGGACACTTTGTGCCCGGTCTGCTGCAGCACCTGGCCGTTCATGTGCACCGAGAACACCTCGGGCTCCGAGCTCATACCCACCAGGTGCAGGCTCACAGAGGCGAAGGCGCACACACTGACGTCTGGACGGAGGAAGGGAAACTGTTGGATGGTTTTATTTATGCAGGACCCCAGGTGAAAATCTTCCCTGTGACGTGTACCATAAAACGGTGTCTATATACTGTATATAAAGTGGTAGGAGACGCGTCCAGATGATTTATTTTTAGCAAAAATAGACATAACAGAAAACTGCTGTGTTATTGTAAGTCTACCAAGTTGTGAATGTTCTACCCTGAATGTTTTCAGCCTGTTGTAAGTTCTGGATTCCTGTTGGCGTTTTGATTAAAGTCCCTTTGTGTGAAACTCAAAGCGTTTGCGTCCTCCTCCCTGCAGCGCCACCCCGTCGGCGTGACGATATCAAGACCAAGTCTTACTTATGTAGCGTTGAAGCGCAGGAATTGTTGTCATTGCTTCTTACCGTTCAAAATATCATGTGCACTGACTCAGACTGGAGGTTTGTCCATTAACCAGAACTCCAAGGAAACCCGGCGGCCCGGCCCACTCCCTAACGCAATGAGCGATACACAACTGGAAAGACTAACCGGGTAGCGACCCCGTCGCGTATCCGTTGATGGTGTACTTCACAGGGTTGCTATGGCTGGTTGGCTGGTTGGCGTACTTGCTCTTCCTCTCATCAAAAACCCCAAAGAGGAACACGTACTCCTGGTGGACGCCCACCTGCTGGCCTGTCGCGTCCAGGCTGCCTGGGAGGGACCCAGAAGAATCACCAATTTGCTACAGCAAGCAACACTTTGGGACTTTGAAAGTCGTTGCCGCTTACCAGACTTGCACACAAGCAAAGTGCCAATGAGCCCCGAGTTGTAGTCCTCCACGACGTCTATGTGGGAGACGTAGGTGTAGGTGAGGCAGGTGGGGTCGTGCTCCTGTGGAGAAACCTCTGACGTCACCTCCCAGTAGTAAACGTGCTGGCCTCCGGGCTGCACCACGTCGTCCTCTTTCTCCTTCTGTGACGTGTTGTCGAAGTAGTTGGCCCCTGCAAACGCAAAGCAAAGCATTCGTCTTGAACAACAGTAGATGAAAATATTTTGGTTGGAATGGTCTGATTAATGAAATCCCCCTCAGGGGTCTGAGGAGATTATTGAATTTCCTGAGAGAAAAGTCTTAATGAACAATTTCCTACAAGCTGTGTTTACATTTACATTTAAAAATTAATCTGAACTTTGACTTTTGCATTCAGAGCACATCAAGGAGGGCTTAACGTCAATTTCCTACGTCCAAAGCGCCAGTCATCTCTACTGGACGCAGACAGCCATTTCCAGTAAAGCTCCGTGCTGGACTTCAGTACCGTCCACTCCGACAATCTGTCTGTCCTGGTTAATCATTTTAGAAAAAGACAAACAAGGCTGTTTGTGTCGCGCGCAGCTGAATGAACAAGCACCGACCCTCCGACTGTTTCCCGTAGGCGATCCCGTGGGGGTGGATGCTGTGCGGTCCAGAGGCCATGTTTCTGAAGGTGACCACGAGGGTCTCGCCCTCCTGGACCCTCAGAGTGGGTCCCAGCAGACCTGCGGAGAGATGACGCATTGAGGTTCATCCGGTGGGTCACAACTGACTGTTATTCTCAATTTCTCAACACATATATATATTTTTATCTTAGTTACCTGATACTCTCTAAGAAAGGAAACAGTATGCCATTCTTATTAAAAAACATCCCTGGAAAGCATTATGTTCCTATTATAAGGGAAATCAAGAAAATATTAATTTAAGGGGATTAAGTGTTGGCGGTTAAAAGAGAACATTTCCTCTGTGAAACTGCTCACATTTAGAGCCATTTATTCTGATCAATACATCCAGTATCTCCAAAACTATGCAACTCATGTCAGAAGAATCTAGATTGATGAATAGCACTTGCGGTGATTTGGGGGTTAACTGTCTCTTTCCAAAGAAGCGTTCATATGGACTTTACCTAACCAGGATGGATGAGTCTCAGCCTGTCTGAAGTCTTTGTCAAACTCCCGAAAGACCACTTTCTTATAGGTGGGACCAAACCTGAGCAGATACAGAAAGACCCAAAAGATGAAGCAGAACACATGTTGTTCCCATCAGCAGATATGGACTTTAAGATAACGAATGTGTGTCTATGTGTGTGTGTGTGTGTGTGTGTGTGTGTGTGTGTCTGACACTGTCGTGGGACAAATAACAAGCGTCCTGAGGAATTAACGGACCAAATCAGACCAGTCGTGAGTCCGATCGTGTCACCGGTATCCTACCTGTTTGTCCCATTTCCAGAGTAGTCCCAGTCTATCTCCACAGCGGCGATGTGATAGTGTCTCTCCTTGGGCTGCTGCTGCTGCTCCGCTTTCACATGAAGGACAGGCAGAAGGACCAGCGCAGCCAGGAGACACCGAGCTCCGGTCCAGGAACAGAGCCTCATGTCTGGCATCGAGCCTCCAGGTGAAACCGGTCCGCTGCACCAGGCGAAGCAGCTGTGGTCTGACGGAGAGAGGTCTGGCTCTGTGCTTTATCTGTCACTGACACAAACGCGCACACATTCGCTCTGAAGCGTTGTGTCCAGGGCGATGACCTGTGTCTGTGTGTGTTTGCTTCTCTCTCTCTGTCTCTTGTGTTTGAAAGCGTGTGCGTGTTGCTGTGAGTCATCCCTGAGGGGTTGGGCTTATTCCCAGCAACATTTTCCATCCTCCAGATTTCCCCGGAAATCATCTTGCGCCGTAATTTAAGAAACCTAATACAAAACTTATGAAGAAGACAAATCATCATCATCACCTTTCCAACTGTTCTAAGGTACTTGTCTAACTATTTCTATGCGTCTGGCCTCCTGGTTATATAAATATTGCATTGCATACATCACAGAGAGTAAATAATTATGCATTATCTCACCCTTGATTTTGAGAGGATTAAAAAACAGCTGTTCTGTCTTCTTTGGGTCAAAAGACGTTTCTGAAGCTAGACGGGTGTGTTGACAGTCTATTGTATTTGCAACCGCACCCTGTGTTATGTAGTGTGGTGCTGTGGTGCAAGACTAATTGTTGAATTAAAGCTCTGTGTTAGACAAGGTGGAGACAACGTCATGATGATGCAACACATCTAGAAGTTGATGGCAGGTTGGCATGGTAACATCAGCTGTCAGACAAATATAATGGTGCAAAAAGTTAAATAGTTCTCTCACACCAGTGGATAAGAAGTACAAGATAGATATTCAAAGATAGTCATTCTTACTTTACATCAATTAAGTAGTTCCATTTCATGCAGATTGATACTTCTACTTTAAAAAATAAATTGGAAGCCAGTTTTTTACTACTAAAATATAAACCACTAATAAATTGTGATGTATTTCACATTATCATATAATATGTATACGAACTTCTACCCCTGCCTTCACGAAAAACAACATTAAAAAGGGACAATTCCTTGTAATTCTGTAACATTCTTCATTAGCCATTGTGCATGAGGAGTTATTTCAGGAAACAATCGACAACCCCTGAATCACACGTGGGGTTACGACGTCATCACGCAACTGGGGGCGTGTCACTGCGCATGCGCCAGTTAAACCAGGAAGCGCATATGCCGCACGTCTGGGAGGAAAAAGGAACGATAACTAAGTAAGTAGCACCGGAGAACGGCGGGATTTTATTGTTGTGTCAACGATTCCAGCGGAAAACGTGAGAAGGTTTAATAGAAAACGCGCTCGGCTGTTGTTTGTTCGCTTTGTGTTTCGCGGAGACACGACGCGTGTTGTTGCGAAGAGGACGTTGACTCAAAAACCTGTTATTTTTAATAACCTGTTATTTTAATGATCAGTTCCTTCTGCAGCTCTGTGTGTACAGCAACTCTACTAAACATAATGAATAAGCCTTAACGGAGGGTTCTGCTCATTTCCACACTCCAAAGGGTAAATAAACAGTCAGCTGTCAAACGACGGGTTGATCTCACTTCTGTGGAACCCTTCTCTCGGTATACTGATGATGAAGCCTAGTCTTTTGTCTTTTATCTGGTGTTTTTTTTGTTTGTGCAGAAACGGGTTTACCCACCCCAACGTCCCTGCCGGCCCAACCCACCCCAACGTCCCTGCCGGCCCATCCTTCGGATCCGCCCGTAGCCATGGCGACGTGCCGCTGGTGCCCCGGGCTGCGCTCCCGCTCCTGCGCCTACACGCTGGCCCTCGGCCTGGGCTTCGTGGCTCTGGGGACCAGTCGCATGCTGCTGCTCAAGTTCTCTGCCAATGCCGGTGACGGACGGACGGACGGACGTTATGACCTGTTTTGATTGTTCTTTTGAAGTGTGGGATGTTGGTTGACTTTGTTTGTGGTCGGTTTTGCAGAAAACAAGTACGACTTCCTCCCGGCATCCGTTAATCTCCTCGCTGAGCTGCTCAAGCTGCTCTTCTGTCTGGTGATGTCAGTCAGGGTCATAGTCAAAGGTATGTGTGTTAAAGTCACTGTGTGTGTGTGTGTGTGTGTGTGTGACGGTTTGTTTAGTGGCTCCTCTTGTCTCGTCAGAGGGGCGATCATGCAAAGAGCTCAGCTTCTCCTCCAGCGCCTCCTTCCTCAACTCCCTGAAGTGGGCCGTCCCTGCTTTCCTCTACTTCCTCGACAACCTCATCATCTTCTACGTGATGACGTACCTGCAGCCTGTTAGTGAAGACTTTGACACGATTGGTAACCCTTAAAACTCTCGTAGAACCAGAGTGTGAAATGTTATCTCCATGTAGATGAAACCCTTTTCTTACCAAAAAGACTCGATGTTCGGCGGTCGCTGTGCGCTTTTATTCACCAGCTGTTGGTCCTCTCGTCCCCAGGCCATGGCAGCGTTGTTCTCCAACTTTGTCATCCTCACCACAGCAGTGCTCTTCAGGGTTGTTTTGAAGTAAGTGACCCCGATTGACCTGAGATGCTTCGTTCTCCTCCGTGTGATGATGTGTGTGTGTGTGTGACAGATGAGAGGTGACTAGTGCTGAAAGGCATCAGCTGATGCATCTTCTATTCAACCAAACAATGAAAGGTTGAGTGAAATATATATGAGTGGAAAGCAACTATATATATATATATATATATATATATATATAATTAGTTGCTTTTTATTTGTTTTTTAAATTAGACAATGTGAGAGAGTTTTGCAAACTCCAAACAGCTTAACGTCAACTTCTTTTTCCTCTCCTTGTCTTTTAGGAGGCGGCTGTCCTGGGTTCAGTGGGCGGCGTTACTCGTCCTCTTCCTGTCCATCGTTTCCTTGACGACGGGATCCGGGGATAGCCAAAGCTCCGTAGTTCTGCCAGGTGTCCACTCAAACCCCCTCTCCACCCCCTCCAAGGCGTGCCTTCTGTACACGCAGCTGCTGGAGCAGATGAGGAACAGCAGGTGCTTGAGTGATGAGTTGTGCGTTGTTGTCCAGCTCTGTGTCTGGTGAAGCCCTTCTTCACGTCCTTTCTTGCACCACAGTGCCAGTGAGTCGTGGGTGTCCTCCCTGCCCGGGCAGGCCTGGAGGGACACGGTGGTGGGGAGGCTGCGTTCCCTGGGCGTGGGTCACATGCTGCTCCTCCTGCAGTGCTTCATCTCCGCCATGGCCAACATCTACAACGAGAAGATCCTCAAAGAAGGAGACCAGCTCACGGAGAGCATCTTCATCCAGAACAGCAAACTGTGAGCGGCGACTTGTGTTGGGGTCACGGCGAGGATACACCTGAGTTCTAATCCCGAACCCTTTGCCTCGCGGCGTTGCAGGTACGTCTTCGGCGTGGTGTTCAACGGTGTGACCCTTCTGCTCGGCACCGAGGCCCGAGGCCTCACCGCGCACTGCGGCCTCCTCCATGGACACAATGTCTACTCTCTTGGTCTGGTGCTGGTCACTGGTGAGTGAACACAAGATGAGTAACAATTCCTCCCGCCTAAGTGACCAACTCGTCCGATGTCCGCTCTGATCCGACGGCCCTGTTGGGCACGTTGGTAAATCATTAGTCGGCTGGCTTTTTACCTTTGGACCGATTCGGATTAGATGTTCCTTTCATCTCCAACATTTCATGTTCCTCCTGCTTCTGGTCTTCATGCTAAGCAAACAACTGTCTCAAGTGGTTTAAATACACAGTGACTGCCTGCCAAATAAAAGCTGGTTTAAAGTCTTCTGTCTCCTCCGCAGCCGCCCTTGGTTTATCTGTGGCCTTCATCCTGAAATTCAGAGACAACATGTTCCACGTGCTGACGGCCCAGTTCACCACGGTTCTGGTCACCGCGCTCTCCTTCTTCCTCTTCGACTTCCGCCCGTCGCTGGACTTCTTCCTCCAGGCTCCCACGGTCCTGCTGTCCATCTTCATCTACAACGCCAGCCGGCCGCGGGATTTGGACTACAGCCTGGAGCAAGAGAAACTGCGGGTCGTCAACGGGGAGGTGTCGGAGAGGTCCAGAGGGGTAGGCAGCCGACGTCGTCCCGCGCACACGCCCGGGCTCTCGCATCTGACTCACAGGAGGAATCGTCACTGCTCGCTGTGATATTTCTTTAGGTCAGCGTAGCCTGTTGGGTTTTTGAAAGCGTGAGCTATCAAACGGAAGCGTCGTGCACGTTGGCCTCCTGAGGACGCTGTGCCGGAGCGTTCAGGCGTTAGCGTCGGGTCGCGGTACCTTTCCCGTCCTCCGGTCCCCCCCCCCCCCGCGCTCTAAGTGTTGGTTGTGCGTTTTCTGTGGCAGGACGGCGAGGAGCTAGAGCTGCTGATGAAGGGCAACACAGACAGCGAATCCGAGGAAGAGTCTTTATAGTAGCGCTCCCCCCCTCACCCCTTCCTCCACCGCTGCCGACCTGAAGCTGTGTTTGCTTGAAGGAACGTGAACAATGCACCGTGTGAGGAACTCCAAGACAACAAAGACTATTGTGTATATTTTTAAATGTGGTCAAAGGTCAAAGGGACGCCAGTCGTGCATCAACGAGCCGGTTCGTAATCCTCACTGCATCTGCCTGTCGGGATCTTCTGTTATGGGTGGTTTATTTCTTCTAATGATTCCCGTTGTATGTGCAGCTGTTTGGTGAGTAACCAGCAGCCGTACGTGACGCAGTTTTACGATTATGTGATGCTTCATACAGGTTCCGGGGTTGTAGTTTGTATCTTTGGCAATTTCCGGACAATATTTAGACAATTCCAGCACAAAATCCCAAACTACAACTTCAGAAATCGATGGACCCGCTCAACGGGAGCCATGTTTCCACTGCAGGGTGAAGGACCAGTGCGCCGCCCTGAACATGAACCAGAGCTGTGTACAATTCACAAGCTCGTGCCTGGTTTTCTAAAAGCACAACAAAGTACCTCTTGGTTCATGAAATACAACTTTGTTTTTTCTTTTTTTTCTGTCGTATGCCATCATATTGACGTAATTCAAGTGTGAAGTACAATAAAATATATTTGTTGGGCTGTTTTTTGTGCCACAAAACACCTTTTGATTTTGTCTAATCAACACTAACGGTGACGACAATGGAAAAAAAGACCGACGTTTCGTTGCATCTCCTCACTGGGCCACTAGGAGGAGTATCGTCTGTGTGGTCCAGCAAGCAATTCAAGGGCCATTTCAGGTAGTCAACAAATGTTTATTTGTCATATAGCACAATAGAGTATAAATAAGAACGTTGTATTGTAATAGAAACTTTACAAAAGAGAAATAATGGGACAGCTTCTTTTCATAAAATAATCGATAACTGCACCTAAAATTCAACCGATGTCCAATAAATACATGAATGTCTTATTTTAGCCCATTATCTACAAAAAAAAAAAGTGTGCTTATAAAGTGAAGATAGAAAATTCCCCTCGGAGGCAATTGAAGGAGACAGATGACGTAACGACGTCTGAGCAGAACGCACTCCTGAGCCTCCGGGCTCATGTACATATTCATCGGCTAGTCGACGCCGGTCAAAGCAAACGTCGCATCATCTACCAAAGGTCTGGATCGGTGGAAGCCGCCGTTTTGAGGCTCTCGCTAAGTGCTACAGAACATTCGAGGCCGACTGGAGGCTGGGAGGGGAAAGATCGAGAGAGTTGCAGGGAAGGAAGATGGCCGCCGGCGCCGAGGCAGGGCTCAGTAGCCGTAGCCCTGGTGATACCCGTCCTGGTAGCCGTGCTGGTGGTAGCCGTAGCCGCCGTACTCGTCCTCGGGGCAGCGCATGCCCAGCGACTGCTGGATGGCCATCTCCTGCCGGCGCAGCTGCATGGAGTCGATGAGGTCGTAGATGATGGCCATGGACCACATGGGCGACGGGTACCAGGACTTCACGTTGCCGTCCTTCCCCACCAGCAGCATGGAGAAGTACTCCGGGCTGATCTGGAAGTAGTTCCTCATGTCCTTCACCAGGTGGCCCGACAGCCCTTCGCGCTCCACAGTGGCGCTTCCTGGATGGAGCAGTGATTTAGCTTTTAAGACATTAAAATGTGTTTGTTTTCCTTTGCAGAGTTGTTTGACATTCACTGCATCTCCAACCGGGGAACTCAAATGCCAAAAACTGCTGGCAAATCTCTCCGTTTGGGAAAAGTCTGTTTGTTCAGGTGTTCTCTTGAGGTCGTATACAGCGTCTATTTGTAAATGATTATCTTGGAGGTTATTAGTGTTGTGGTTCTGAAACTGTGAACGGCCGTTTTGAGGCCCAGGATTCTGCATTTTTCCCGTTTTGGAGTTAAGTAGAACCGAGCAGAAATGAAAAGTCACTATGACAGCGTAGGTCTACAAGGGTCGTTGAGCGTTCCCCACTTTCTTGGCTATTTTCCTGTAAATTGGACCACAACTTACCTTATGTCGTCTCCCATCACTTAAAATGAGAGATTTAGACCATATACGTATGTTTCTAATAAAGGGGCCCCTTAAGGCCTTTTGGAGAGAACGTAGGTGAGAGTTTTGCACATTAGTCTCAACGAGGAAGCACTCACCGTTGATCGGATAGAGCTCCAAGACTCCGCCCATATCCGCCAGCTCGGTGCCGGTCAACTTCAGAATGGCGATGTGCCTCAGACCTACGTCGCCATGGCAACAACGACAGTGTGGACAAACACACACACACACAGACGGTGAAAGTTAGCGCGTGTTGGGCTGCAGGTAAGGGGGGGGTGGGGGGTCGTGGGGTGTCCGGAGAGTCCGGCCAGAAACACTGTTTCCTCTGAAGCGAGAAAGCCCACGTTAGACACGGGAGAACACCGGCTTCACTTGGTGGGAGCCAAGTGCCGAATGCCGGGATCAAACCTCTCGGGCCTCCAGCCCAGTCAGCAGGACGGGGACTTTTGTCCGCGGCAGCAAAAGGGGGTTGGGGGGGGGGGGGGGGTGGTCGGGGCGCAGCCAAGAGCAACAAAAAGTCCTCACAGACTGAAGGTCTGGGTCTGCTGATAAGCAAGACAAGCTTCTCCTGAATCTCCCACATGGAAAAAAACAGCTCCGGGACACATCGAAAACCATACCGATTCTTAGTTTGTGGTTATACCTTCCTGAACCATCACCAAAAATATCAACCAGCAGATTGACACGAATCAAAGGCCTACATCTGACTTCGCCACTATGACAAAGTGCAGGGAAAGAAGTAAGAGAAGAGACGAGAGACATGCACAAACACACTCACAGGTGCTGATGGAAGCTGGAGGATCGCCGTAAACAGAAAGGTCCCATGTAATCAACTTCCCCATGTGACTAAGTGTTCATAAGGTCCCTTCCCCCAGTAACCGAGTACTGAGCTTTCTTTACTTTTGTTTATTGGTTGGCTCCAGGAGACCGATAGGAGCACAGACGGGGTGGTCGCCACGAGCGCAGCGAACAGAAAAGAGTCCTCACAGCAGGAGCCAAACGAAAACCATAACCTGCATAACCTGGCACCACAGCGGCAAAGTAGGAGCTTTGAAGGGTGAGCTCCACGCCAGCGTTTAACAAACGTTGCCTCTGCACGTTGGCCCAGGCCTCACCCGGCTGCGGAGTGAAGGGGGCGGGTCGAGTCGGCGGCGACTCACCGAGGTTGCAGGCCTGGCTGGTCAGGGCGTAGAGCTGCTGCTGATAGGCCCACTCCTCGTCGTTGGGGGCGGAGATGATGAACAGCCGGCGTCTCCAGCGGAACCTGCGATCACACACACAAGATTTCCAGCCTGCGTTTCAGAGGCACTTGATGCGCCGACGGGTCTCCGTGCCGTTTATCGAGCCCAGAGGGTTGACAACCCCCGAATTATCCCAGCACCGCGATCTAAAGCTGAAAATCAGGTCTCCATGGAAACGAGGCAAAAAATGTGAGACTGCAATGACTCAGCCGTGAGCTACTTTTAGTATCAGTGGAACAAGTCGGCCGTGAGATGTTGGCAGAAACAACTCGTCGGCAACACGACGCACTGAGGTCACCAGGGGCTTTTAAGGGAAAACCTCAAACGTTTCGTGACGGCTTAATGAAATCAATGCTTCACAAAAGCCAGACGTGGTCCGCTCGGGGGAATGTTTGTGTCCACATGTCTTTCGACGCGTGTTGTATTTATAACCGTTAGAAGGAAACTTCACCTGGAGAGGAAGTTCTCCAGCGATCTGGGCTTGTCCTCCTTCTTGCAGACAATCCCGTCTCTCTTCTGCTGCTCCATCTCGCGGATGCGGGAGGAGAAGGTGTCGATGTAGTTGAGCACGGCCTTCATGGCGATGGGAACTTCGTAGGATTGCTGACAAAAGCAAACATCGACAGTTGTGCTCTTTGCCAAAACGTTGTGAAAGTTAGATGCAGCGAGACGCCATGCGAGAGACACGAAGCAAACGTAAATCCAGTGCTTAAAGCAACTGTTGAACTGTTTGAAAATGAAATGACCAAAGGAACTTTTAAAACACGTCTGCAGATGTTGTGTTGTCTCCTGCAACTTCTTCACGCCTCCCTCAGCCGCTCTGCCCACATCCTGGTGCGCTCACTACTGGTCAGCAGAGAGCTGAACACTGTCCCCTTTGACGAACCTGTCCGTGAACAGCCCAGCGATTTACCCCGGCACCCGCACACACAGACACACACAGACACACACAGACACACACACACACACAGACACACACACACAGAGGTGTTGCTGTTTAACTTAAAACCGTGTTCTGGCCCCTGGAAGGTATGGATACTTCAAAGGATGCGGTTGTCGAAACCCGTTTTTTGGTCTTACAGAAGAAACCAGACGGACCTCGACGTGTCCCATACCGGACTTTGGAGGGTCCGGGCCCCTTAGCTTGCGCCACGTCTGCGCAGAGCACTTGTTACCTTGACTCTCATGTCGGCGTCGGAGAGGACCATGTAAAAGTCGTCGTAGGTCATGCCGAACTCTTTCCTCAGCTCCGTGATCAGATCCTGGTTCACCAAGTCCTCCTGACGGAGACCCTTCATGGGCTTGTCGTTTTCTGGAGGGGACAAGGAGACAGCGTTTCGCAATGTGACATGGAAGAAAGTCACATCGCCGCCTGACTTCTTACTGGAACACGAGTACGATTGGGATGATTGCTCTGAGACTAAAACGCATTCCACAAAGAGCAGCTTTCATTTTTTTATTTTTTTTTAGATCTGGCACGGTCAGATGCCTTAGGAAGCTGACTGTAGCTGCAGACGGAGAGTGAGCACGTGGAAAAACACACAACAAACACACTAGCATCACATGTGGACCCAACTTAAAACTCACACCCTATGAGCTCACTCTGAACTGAAAGAGCCGCTTGTTCGTATACAGCACTTACACTGTGGAACAAGACGTACGGTCCTGTTCCCACCGTGGGTGTGCGAGGGGGGGTTGACATCACATCACAGCAACACATGCGGACCGACAGGCTCGTATAAGTTGTGTTAAGTGAGTCCTGAAGTTAAAGTGCAAAAACTCTTAAAATACAAGTAGGTTTTTGCTCCTTTTCTAGTGTCTAGGAGACACCTTGTGTCCTCGTGTCCTCGTTTGACCGCCGTCACGCGATGACAAACTGATAGCTCCTCTGCTTTTCAAAGTAAGAGTTGTGTTTTAACCAAATGTAGAAGCCCCTAATAGTTACCTGGGTATTCAAGTCCAATTGGGAAAAGATACTAAGTATCTTTTTTTAAATGATGCCTCGATTCTTTGTTTATTGTAATTTATTCTCGTGCACCACCCACCAAAGTTTGTTGTTCTGTTTCCGACTCAAAAGGAGACTCGCACCCTGCACGCCACCTACCCAGCTGGTAGTGGTCGATCTTCATGGTGGAGTTGGTCAGGGAGCCGAAGATGGTAATGATGGAGACTTTCCTGATGGCCATCTCGCACACGGACTCCAGGTACTCGTCCCGCTGCTGGACGTACATGGTGTTCTCCTCGCCGGGGGACGTAATGAGCTGGAGGAAGGGAGAAAGAAGGTCGCGGTGTCACGTCCGTGCGAAGGAAGGGAGAAGCGCACGTGCACGGCGGGCCGAGGAGGGCCATGTTTACAGTGACATATTTTTTCCAGCCCTCCTGCAGCCGCGCGGTGATAAGAATGTATCCTGGCTGCCAAACAGCGTCACACAGTCTGTTAGCACACAGCTGTGCAGCCGGTCGGCGAGCGGCTCTGCATACTGTATGCGTATTGCATTACGAGCCACTTCACTTGGATCATTAAGAAATTCACTAGAAATAATAATAAAGGGGGGGGAAATGAGCGAATGGCTCAAGCACAGCAGTGTTTGCCGGTTTGTTGGCCGGTAAAAAGTTATTAATCAGCAACTGGTCCAGATGTTTGGCTTTCAGGATATTCATAACTCTCCAGTGCTCTATTTTAGAAGTCGGGGGTTGCGAAATACTGTAAACCACCTCCTCCCTCTCCACACCTCGTTTCGGCGAAAAACTAGTCCACACAGCTCGTCCAAGGTTAAGTATGAATTTATGACGGTGATATTCAATGGTTTTAGCAGACATTTCTGTTGGATTGTCGCTCTGGTCTTCTTGTCTGGCCTTCTGCCTCTTAACGGGATAAGAAATCGCTTCTTGTAACAATTTCCACCTCTGTTGTACTAGAAAAGTACATTTAAAGGAAACAGTTTCAACAATAGTTTTGTCCTGAGCCCGGTGGTTTCCTACGGTGTTTGTGCTAATCTGACACGACTCCTACTGAACAGAGAAGATGGAGGATGGTATCAATCCTCACGTCCAACTCTTAGGTTCAGTCTATTCAAACCTTTCCTTCATGTGTATCTCTGTTCTGACAGTGGTTACGATAGGATGCATGCTGGGTGGCAGAGGTAGTGTCATTTCATGCTCTCACCAGCAGCCTCCTCCTGTTCTCAAAGTGGTCCAGGAAGGAGGCCAGAGATCCCTTCGGGGGGGGCGTTGGCTTCTTAGTGGTCTTCGGGTAGTCCTCTTCCTCTGGGTACTTAGACGGCTTCTTTCCGGTTTTCTTGCCTCCGATCTTGCCGGCCTTTCCTCCCCTCCTCTCTGCTTTCTTGGCGGCCTTGTCAGCCTTTTTCTTCTTCTTGTCGTGTTTTTCGTGCTTGCCCTTGACCTTCTTGGTGGGACTGACGTCGGTGAAGATTTCCGTCTCCTCCGGATCACTGGCGGTCGGCCTCCCCGCTTCGAACTTGTCCTCGTACTCATTTGTCAACACCTGCAAAGAAATAGACACGTTGTGAGTTGGAGTATTGAGAGTACCTGTCCACCCTTGTTACATAATAAGGAACACGTTTAGGCCCATTTCGTGAAAAACTCACTCACGTAAGCAAACAACGCTCTCCTTGAAACATGCAGAAATGTGTGTAGTTTTGAATGGATTCCACATTGTGAGCCTCACATTTCCAAACTATTCTTCAGTCCTGGTGTTTCCCACCAGTTCAGTGGGCCTAAATGAGGCTGCGAGCTCACCTTCTCCCCCCCGTTCTTCCTCCTGGCGGGTTTGGTCTTGGCGGGTTTAGGCGTGTCCGGCACCAGCCTGCGGCTGTGTGGCTCTCCGTTGTCCTTGTCGGCGCGGCTCTCTCCAGCCGGCGTGGCTTTAGCCGGGTACCGCTCCTTCTCTCTGCGGTCGTGGTGGTGCGGGTCAGCGGTGGTTCTGGGGGCTGGGAGCCACACGGCTGTGGTTTGGGCTCTGGTGGGTCTCTGGGTGGTGGTGGTAGTGGTTGTGGGTCGTTTTGTGGTGGTTCTTCTGGTTGTGGTTGGTTTGGTGGTTGTTGTTGTTGTTGCTCTGGTTGTGGTGGTCGTAGTGGTGGGCCGGGTTGTGGTTGTAGTTGTGATGGTGGTGGTGGTTGTTGTGGTTGGCGGGGTCGTTGTAGTTGTTGTGGTGGTGGCAGCTGTGGTTGTAGTTGTGGGCTTTCTGGGAATCTTCTTGGGTTTTATTTCCATTGGTGTCTCTGTGGGTCCCCGCATTAAAAGGACGATGAAAGATTAAAGGTTCCTCGCCATCGTTTTTCTAATACTTGATGTTGCTTCAAAACATGTTTAACTCAAAATGCATCTGTGAATAATTCCCATCTCTGATTATTTAATTACTATCTCCAGATGACATTCTTTGTGGTCAATATATGAAACAGTTGTTCTGGGCACAATGCTGGATAATAAGGAAACAAATTGTGACTTTCACCTCCATAATTACAAAAAAAATAACTGAATTTCAACCCCGTCTCACCTGTGAGTGTGCCCTCCTCCACCTGGCCCTCCACACCTGCTGCTCTGCACTTCTGGACAAAGCCCTTCTGTCTGAGCTTCTCCAGCCTCCTCATGGGCGACTGGTCGATGACCTCGTACATGGCCTCCAGCCTCACAGGGTACGGGTACCTCTCCTCCACCTGCAGGGTCTTCTTCAGCAGCACCATCCCAAACTTACCTGCGGGGAAACCACAGCACTCATCGGAGTTGGATACAAACAGCGTGAGGTGTGTGCTGCCCCATCCTTCCCATCGCTTACCTTTCTCCAGTTTGAGGAAGCTCATGAGTCTGGGGATGAGGGCCGTGTCCAGCGGCTCCTCCATCACCTTCCCCTGCGCGGTGATCCTCCTCACCCTGCCGCCCATCTCTCCCTCCTGGTGGAACATGACGACCTGGTGGACGTGTCGCTCGGCCAGCTCACAGTACACGTCTGATTTCAGGAGAGACATCATCAGTCGGTAGTAGCCGTCGGAGTCGTGCGGCGCCGAGATCACCAGCACGCGGTTCTTCCCCGCGAAGCTGGCCAGCAGGTTCGGTGAGCCGGCGCCGTTGGGCATCCGGGCGACCGGGGCTCTTGCTCCCGGGGCGCCCTCGTCCTGCAGCGTGTTCGGCGGGCGGGGCAGACCGATCTGTCCGGCCACTACCCCTCTCCTCGGCCCAAATCTGCGAGCTCCTTCTCTCCTGCCCTGCGCGGACCCCGTCCTGGCGGACCCGAGAACTCTCCCGTCCGCCTGCACGCCTTTCTCCACCTCGAGCGCGGCAGCTATTGACCCGTGCCCGGGGTGGGGACGTCGGACGGCGGGGCGCTTCCTCTCCGCCGCGCCCGGCTGGGCGCGTCGGAGTGACCGCGCCCGCTTAAGTTGAGTCTCTTCGTCCGCCTCGCATGTCAAAGTGTACAGATAAACCAGAGCCAACGTGAGAAGGACAGCCGCGCGCATCCTGGCGAGGCGTCGCGATCGGGCCGAACGCGCACTGAAGGGAAGACAACGATCCAGCGGTGGAGCCTCGGTCCGCCTGGCGCGCCTTTCTAGTGCATTTGAGTTCGTTACTAATCAATGGATTCCAGATGAAGCCATGGAGGAGCGAGCAGCGATCGGCTCGTAACGCGCTTCAGAGCATGTCTCCTGCTGGCCGCGCGCGCGGTCCCGGCGAGAGAGAAGAAGAAGAAGAGCAGGAGGAGAGTTTAGTTTTGACAGTTATATCCAGATCTTCATCTGAGCAACGCTTCCGTTTGCGCGTGTGATCCCAGGAGAAGTAAAGCTCAGCTGTTACACAAACGTCCCTAAACTTTGTGATAATTCCTCAGGCCTCGGGGGAAATGAATGAAAGTCTTTCGGCTCAAAGATTTCGGGACCTCGCCACATCTCCAAAAAAAAACACGCGTATAAATCAGCACCCTAATAATCCGAATGAATCGTACGGCGTTGTTCGCGTCCAACAAACTGTGAGACGAGCATCAAGGTTCAGAAGGAGGAACCCAAATGCAAAGCAATGCGCACAGACAGCGGCCGGAATGCCTCTGCGCTCCCCCGCAGGTTCTCCCTGGACAGCACACACACCATCCGGGGGCTTTCCCAGAAATGTCCCAACCCAAACATCAGCCTGCGGACTCTCGGAGGCGCGATGGCAGGACCTGCCCCGGGACCGCGGGTTGCCAGCTCGGTCAGAAACACCCGTTTCAGTAGAAATCCAAAGTGTGTCTTTACGTTCCTGTGGAGCAGAACATTCCCGGTGGTTGGTTCGAAGCCCATTTTCATAATGTTTGGGAATAGTTCCATGTTTCACTGCCGGGAAGAGTTGAGTTTGTTCTTTAAAGACAGTGAAAAAAAAACGCCATTATTTCTCCAAGAGAAGAAACTTTCGCCTTTTCTCTTTACCTGCTGTGCAGAAACTACAGACACAGAAGGTTTAGAGGGAAATCCAGTGCGTCCATTTCTCTTCCTTTACTGTTTCATGGCGAGAGCCAATAATGTACAATGTTTATTTGCCAAAGTAACACAGTTACAACGACTGAGTGTTGTTTTACT